>BQNB010000120.1:167500-212266 GCA_026074375.1 Tanacetum coccineum
CATTTAGTCTATGATTTATATAACACATCACATAATCAACTGATGTCTAAATAATCAACTTATGTCTAAGCATCATCATTATTAAAGCCGCAAGTACTAAACTATCTTATAACAAAGGCATTCACATTCCACGCTACTTACACTAACGGCATACACATCTACGAGTGGTCTAAGTTTAGGAAACATATATTGGCATCCTAGTTCACTTACCCCTTTCCCGATTTGACTAAAAATAATCAAAATTTAAAACTTTTCGCGGAAATAACTTGCCTATAATGGACCTTCTGTTAGTCTTTAAAATTTTGACAAAATTATGTTACAAACCAGCCCTTGAAAGTATTATTAAATGAAACTAGACTCAAATACCTTTCTAACTATATAAGGATCGACTTCTAACTCCTTACGGTTGATTTTATACGCCATTTACAAAAACGACAAAAACCAAAAAACCTTCTGATGCACTTAGCCGCCGGCTGAGGTTCCTAGCCACTAGCTAAAGCCCTTATGAGGCCTTTAGCTGCCGGCCAAAGCTCTCCAATCGTCAGCCAAATTCCTCAGGCCTGCAGTACTTTACCCGGCTTGCCTTTTTTTACCCAAAACTCGACTTCCAAAACTCAACACATCATAAGAACTTTCAGAATTCATTTAAATATCATAATACATCATTTTCATAATATTTGTGATCTTAACGACCCATAAAACGTTCTTTACAAAGTGACGAATGTTTTACTAAACACCCATGTTTGACCCATTTCATCCTAATTACATACACAACACCCAAGACCTTTATTCCACAAACAAAACTTGGACTCAGACACAATCAACACAACATTTATAAATTGTTTTACGACTCTTGGGGCGTCAACCTTGTCTTGAGCTCGGTATCTAGTACTAAGCTCATAAGCACACTTCAACACTTCTAACTTCTAGTATCTAATTCTTAGACCTTAATGAAGGTCTAACATTCATCACATGAACACCTACAAAACGGTTAAACAACTAAACTATAAGCGAAATGCTTAGTAAGTAAATAGGTAATAACACAATATTATACATAATTAATCACATAGGTATCATTCTCAACCATTATTAGTCCATAAGACTACTTTTCATCAACACTAACACATTACACTTAAAACCACATCCCATTCAATTATACTAAATCATTACATACCTTATATGGGTCAAAATAGATTTAATCGCAACCTTGGCTAGTTTTGCCAAACTAGCCTCTAATCTATTCTTAGTCCAAGCATACTAAACGAAGGCTTCCTAAACCTTCATTAACATCATCCACATAACACATATATGATAAAATCAATATAATCTTACATTATAACCAATTTAGTTACCTTAGGTCCAAGCTAAGTTTACCAATAACATCACCACCATCATCTAATGCTTGTTCCTAGTTAATAATCACCAAGCTATATTAACACTCTTAATTTTCATAGCAATCAAGTGTGTCTAAGCCACCCATAACCATAACCAAAATTCCTCTTTATTATTTATATGATCATATCTCCAAATTACCAATTTCACTTAAAACACTAATTGACCTTAACCCAATATTAATAAGACCACAATACTTGGTTTAGAACCATAATTACCTAAAACCTCCAATCTTTTGTATACAAACCCTAAATCATAATTCATTTATTTAACTCAATATATGAGATTACTTACTTGTAGGATTATCTTTAAGGCTTAACCCTTGAAATGAAGATATAATTCCTTCATTATTAGTTCAACAACCTTGAGTTTTCCCTCTCTTTTCTTGTTCCTAAACCGGCACCACAAGGCCAGCACCTCCTAGAAAATTTGAGAAAATGTAGAAAATAACTAAAGACATAACTAGTTAGTTATAACTTTGCCTAGTTGGCAATTAAGTCCCTTTAAGTCATTTTATTTTATATTTTTTAGACATAATACTTTCTAAAACCATTTACATAATATCTAGAGTTATAATTTAACTATCGAATTTGACTAACCAATCACATAACGTCTTCAAGTCATAAAAGTCGTAGTCAAACTTACCCAATGACATACTCTTAAATATATACCTAAAAAATGGTTTTGGGGTGTTACATCTATAGCTTTATATATGCATCTAATTCAGGTTTTGAAAGGAGAAAATTGTGGAAATATGTGACGATTGCAAAAATAATTGTAAATGATGCTCAATGGGCTTTAATGGGTGACTTCTATGTCACTTTAAAGCCTGAGGAACATTTTGCTGCAGGATCATATGTAAACATTTATATTCAAGAGTTTATTGATTGTGTTAATACTATTAAAGTAGAAGATGTGTGCCATTTTGGGTTCCTGTTCACTTGGATCAAATCTTCTTCTAAACCTACAATAAGTATTATGAATAAGCTAGATATAATAATGGATAATGAAGGTTTATTGCTTTAAATTTAGCAAGTATGTGTTGTTTTCCTTCCTTTTATAGTATATGATCATAGTCATGTCCTCTTTATTCCTAAAGCATTGAGGAGGAAATTGAATTCTTTTAGGTTTGAAAATTACATTGTTGACAAACCTGTTTTAGAAGAGTGAAGAAGAATTAGAATGAAAAGATTTAAGGGCTTCATTTATATAAGTTTGTCAAGAGAATGAAGCAAATGAAGACTCATATGAACAAGCTTAACTGGCATTGAGGAAATCAATTTGATAGATTTATTGTTTTAAGAGAAGAGCTTAAAAAAATTTAAACGTAAATGAAAACTCATCCTGATGACAAACATATTAGGCAAGAACTATTTAATGTTTTGAATCCATATAATGTAGCATTTATGGATGAAGAAAAGCTTATGTTCTAAAATGCCAAAATTGACTAGGTTTTTGGTTGTTTTGGTTGTTTTTTTTTTTTTGTTTGTTGTTTGGAGTTGTTTGTTGTTTTTTTTTTTGTTTTTTTGATTTTTTGTGTTTCGTGTTGTTATGATGTTGTTGTGTTTTTTGTTTTTTTTTTTGTGTTTCGTTTATTTGTTGTTTTTGTTGTTTTTTTTTTTTTTTTTGTATTGATTTGTATTTGGTTTTGTTTTGTTGTTTTGTTTTGTTTTGTTTTTTGTGTGTTTGTTTGGTTTGTTAGTGTTTTGGTGGTTGTTTTTTTTTGTTGTTTTTTGTGTTTGTTTTTGTTTGGTTTGTTGAGTTTGTTTTTTTTAGTTTTTTTGTTTGTTTTTGTGGTTTGTTTGTTTTATTTTGTTTTTTTGTTGCTTTTTTGATTTGTTTGGTTTCTTGTGTTGTTGGTTCTGTTTTTTTGTTTGTTGTTGTTTTTTGTTGAGTTGTTTTTTTTTTGTTTTTTTTGTTGTGTAGTGTGTTGTGTTGATTTGTTTTGTTTTATTTTTTTTTGTTTGATTTGTTTTTTGTTTTTTGTGTGATTTTTTTGTGTTGTTTGTTTTTTTTTGTTTTGTTGTTTTGGTTTTGTTTGGTTGATTGTGTTTTGTGTTTTTGTTGGTTTTTGGTTTGTGTTTTGATTTGTGGTGGTTTGATTGTTGTTTGTTTGATTTTTTTTTTGATTGTTTGTTTTTTTTTTGTTTGTTTTGTGTGGTTTGGTTTGTTTTTTGGTTGTGATTTTGTTTGTTTTTTTGTTTTTTGTGTGGTTGTTTTGTTTTTTTTGTGTTTTTTTGTGTTGTGTTGTTTGGTTTTGTGTTTGTTTGTTTTGTGTTTTTGTTTGTGTTTTTTTTTTGTTGATTGTTTTTGTGATTTTTTTTGGTTTTGTTTGTGTGGTTGTTTTGATGGTGATTGTTTTTTTGTTTTTTGATTGTGTTGTTGTGTTTGTTTGATGATTTGTTTGTTTTTTTTTGTTTGTTTTGGTTGTGTTGTTGGTTTTGTTTATTTTTTTAGGTATATTGTTTTTTATTTGTGTTTTTTTTGATTGGTTTTTTGTTTTGATTGGTGTTGTTGTTTCTCGTTTGTTGTTTTTTTTTTTTTTTTTGTTTTGGTTTGTTTTTGTTGTGGTGATTTTTTGATTTTCGTTTGTTTGTTGAATTTTTTGTTGATGTTTGTTTTGTAGTTTGGTGTGTGTGTTTTGGTTTTTGTTGTTTTGTGTTTTTTGTGTTTGGGTTTTATGTTTTT
Source organism: Tanacetum coccineum (assembly GCA_026074375.1). Lineage (NCBI taxonomy): Eukaryota > Viridiplantae > Streptophyta > Magnoliopsida > Asterales > Asteraceae > Tanacetum > Tanacetum coccineum. The sequence goes on from BQNB010000120.1 coordinate 171,581, forward strand.
TTGTGGGTTTGATTTGTTTGTTTTGGTTGTGTTTTGGTTTGTATGATTTTGTTGTTGTGTGATGTTTGTGTTTGGTTTTTTGTTTTGTGTGTTTTTGGTCTTTGTTTGAGTTTTGGTGTGGTTTTGTGTGTTTTTTGTGGTTTTGTTTGTGTTTTGATTTTTTTTGTAGTTTTTGTTATGATTTTTGAAATGATTGTTTTTTTGTTTTTTTTTTTGTTGGTGATTTTTTTTGTTTTTGTTGTTTTGTGTGTGTTTGGTGTTTGGTTGTTGTGGTGTGTTTTTTTGTTGTGGATTTTTTTTTTTTGTGTGTGTTTTTTTTGCGTTGGTTTTGGTTTTTTTATTGTTGGTTTTTGTTTTTGGTTTTGTTGTTTTGTTGTTTGTTTTTTTTGTGTGTTTGTTTGTTTGTTGGTTGTGTTTTTTTTTGGTTTTTGTGTGTTTTTTTGTGTGGGTTGTTTGTTGGTTGTTTTGTGTTTTTTGTTGGTTTTGTTTGATGTTGTTTTGTAATTTTGTTGTTTTTTTTTGTGTGGTTGTTGTGAATGGGGAGTTGTTTTTGTTGATTGTTTGTTGATTTTGTTGTTTTGAATTTTTTTTTTTTTTTGGTTTGTTGTTTGTTTTTTTTTTGGTGTTTTTCGGTTGTTTTTGTTGTATTTTGGTTTTTTTTTTTGTGTTGGTGTTGTTTGTGTGTTTTGTGATTGTTTGGGTTTGTTGGTTTAGGGTGTTTGTTTTTGTTGTGGTTTTGTTGTGATTTGTGGTTGTGTGTGTTTGGTCTGTTGTTGTTTTGGTTTGTGTGTATTGTGGTTGATTTTTGTGTGTTGTTTTTTTGGGTGTGGTTTTTGTTTTTGTGTGTTTTATTTTTTTTTTTTTTATTGGTTGTTGTGTATGTTGTTTTGTGTTTGTTTTTGTGTTTTTTTTTTTCTGTTTTTTTGTTTTTTTTTGGTTTTTTTTTGTGTTTTTTTTTTTTTTTTTTTTTTTTTTTTTTTTTTTTGTTTTTTTTGGTTTTTTTTGTTTGTTGTTGTGTTGGGTGGTTTTTGTTGTTTTTTTTGTGGGTTTTTTGTTTGTTTTGGTGGTTGTTTGTGTTGTGTGATTGTGTTTTTTTTGTTTTTGTTTGAGGGAGTTGTTTTGTGTTTTGAGTTTTTTTTTTGTGAGTTTTTGTTTTGGTTGTTTTGTTTTTTTTGATTTGAGTTTGGTTGGTGTTTTTTTTTGTGATTGTGGTAGTTGTTTGTTTGAGGTTTTTGTATGAGTGGTTTTTGTTGTTGATGGTTGTTGTTTGGTGTTTTTGTGGTGTTTTTGTATTTTTGTGTGTTTGGTGTGTGGTTGTGTTTTTGTTTGTTTTTGGTTTTGTGTTTTTTTGTTTTTTGGTTTTGTTTTTTGGTGGGGGGGGGGGGGGGGGGCGTGGTGTGGTTGTGTTTTTTATTTTTTTTTTGTGTTTTTTGGTTTCGTGGGATGTTTTTTTGTTGTTTTTGTTGTGTTTTTGTGTTTTTTTTGTTTTTTTTTTTTGTGTGTTTGGTGTTGTTTTTTTGAGTGATTTGTTTTTGGTTGTTTTTTTTTTTTTTTGATGGTGTTTTTGTTTTTGTTTTTTGTGTTTGATGTTTTTTTTTTTTTTTGGTGTTTTTGATGGGGAGTTTTTTTTTATTGTTGATTGTTTGTTGTTTTTGTTTGTTTTGTTTTTTGTGGTTTGTTTTTTGGGTTTGGTTTTTGTTTTTGTTTTTTGTTTTTTTGTTTGTTGGTGTGGTTTTGTTTTTGTTGTTTTTATTTTTTTGTGTTTTTTTGTTTGTTTTGTTGTCTTGTTTTTGTGTTGTGGTTGTTTTTTTTGGTTTGGTTTTGTCTTTGTGTTTGTTTGAGTTTTTTTTTGTGTGTGTGTTTTTGTGATTGTTTGTTTTGTTGTTGTTTGTGTTTTTTTGATGTTGTTTTTTTTTTGTTTTTTGGTTGTTGTGAATGTGTTTTTTTTTGTTGTGTTTGTTTTTTTGTTTGTTTTGTTTTGTGGGTGATTTGTTTTTTGTTTTGGGTTTTTTTTTTTTGTTTGTGGTTGTGTTTTGTTTTGTTTTTTTTTGTGTTTTTTTTTTTTTTTTTTTTTGTTTTTTTTGTTTGTTTTGTGTGTGTGGTTTGTGTTTTTTTTTTGTGTTTTGTTGTTTTTGGACGGGGGGGGGGGGAGTTGTTTGTGTGTTGTTTGGTTTGGTTTTTTTTTTTTGAGTTTTGTTTGATGAGTTTGTGCTTTTGTTTTTGTTTGTGTGTTTTTTGTTTTTTTGAGTTTTGTGTGTTTTGGTGATTTGGTGTTTGTTTTTTGGTTGTGTGTGTTTGATTTTTTTTTTTGTGTTTGTTTTGTTTTGTGTTTGTGTTTTTTGATTTTGGTTTGTGGTGTGGGTGTTGTTTTGTTTTTTTTTGTGTTTTGTGTGATTGGTGTGTGTTGTTTGTTTTGGTTTTTTTTTGTGTTTTGGTGTTTTTTTTTTTGTTTTTTTGTTTCGTTGGGTTTTGTTTGTTTTTTTGTTTTGTTTGTTTTGTTTTTTGTTTTTGTGGGGGGGGGGGAGGTGGTGTGTTTGTTTTTGTTGGTTGTGATTTTTTGGGTTTGAGTGTTGTGTGTTGTTTGTTGTGTGTTTTTTTTTGGTGTTTTTTTTTGTTGTTGTGAGGTTGATTTTGTTTTTTTTGTTTGTGTGTTGGTTTTTTGGTTTTTTTGTGGTTTTTTTGTTTTGTTGTTGATTTGGGTTTTTTATTGTTGTTTTTATTTGTGTTTTTTTGTTTTTTTTTTTTTTGATTTTTTTTTTTTTGTTGTTGGTTTGTGAGTGTGATTTGTTTTATTGGGTGTTTTGTGGTTGTGGTGTTTGTGTTTTTGATTTGATTTTTTTTTTGAGTGTTTTTTGTGTGTTTGTTGGTTTTGTTGGTGGTTTGTTTGTGGGTTGATTTTGTTGTTTTTGTTTGTGTGTTGTTGATTGTTTTTGGTTTTTTTTTTTTTTGTTGTGTTTTTTGGTTATTTTGATTTGGTTTGTTTTTTTTTGTTTGTTGTTTGTTGTGTGTTGTGTTTGATGTTGCTGTTTTTGTGGGTTGTGATTTTTTTTGTGTTTGTTTTTTTTTGTGTGTTGGTTGTTGTTGTTTTTTTTGGTTTTTTGTGTTTTGTTTGTTTGTGTTGTTTTGAGGTTTGTGTGTTTTGGTTGTTGTGTTTGTTTTTCTTTGTTTTGTTGTTGTTTTTGGTGTTTTGTTGTTTTTTTGTTTTGTTTTTTTTTTTTGGTTGTTGAGTTGTGTTGAGGTTGGGTTGTATTGGTGTGGTTTGTTTGTGTTTGTTTTTGATTTTTTTTTTTTTTTTTTTGTTTTTGTTTTTTTTTTTTGTTTTGTTTGCTTTGTTTTTTTGTGATTGTGTTTTGGTTTGTTTTTTGGTTTTGGTTGTTTGTTGTTGTGTTTTGTTTTGATTTGTTTTTTGTTGTGATTTTTTTTGATTTTTGTTGGTTTTTTTTTTAATTTGTGTTTTTTTGTTTTGGTTTTGTGTTGAGTGTTTTTTGGTTGTTGTGTTGTTGGTGTTGATTGTTTTTGTTTATTTTGTTTTTTTTTGTTTGTTGGGTGTTTTTTGTTTTGTTGTGGGTGTTTTGATTTGTTTTGTTGTTGGTTTGTGTTTTTTTTTTTGGTGTTTGTTTTTTGGGTGTTTTAGGGTTTTTTTTCTGTGTGGCTTTGTTGTGATGATTTTTGTTTGTTTGTTGTTTGTGTGAATGTTTTGTGTTTCTTTTTGTGGGTTGTTTGTTGTGTGTGTTTGTTTTTTGGTGTTTTATTTTTTGTTTATGTTTTTGATTTTTTTTGTTTGTTGTGTTTGTGTGCGTTTTTTTGTGTGTTTTTTTTTGGTTGTTGTTTTGTGATTGGGGTTTTTTGGGTTTTTTTTTGGTTTTTTTGTTGATTTGTTTAGGGTTGTGCTTGTTGGTTTTTGTGTTGTGTTGTTTGGGTGATTGTTTTTGTTTGTTTGGATGTTGTTGATGATGTATTTTTTTTTGTTTTTTTTTTTGGATTTTTTTTTTTTTGTTTTTGTTTGTGTTTGAGTGTATTTGTTGTTTTGTTTGTGGGTTTGTTTGTTTTGTTGTGCGTTGTTGGGAGTTTTTCTTTTTGTTTTTTTTGTTTTGATTTGGTTTTTTGTGTTATTTGTTTTTTTTATTTTTTAGTTTTTTTTTGTGTGTTGTTGTTGTTTTGGGTTTTTTTTTTTTTTTTTTTTTTGTTTTTTTTTGTGTGGTGTGTGTTTTTGTGTTTGTGGTTTGTTTTTGTGTTTTTGAGGTGTTTTGTTTGATTTTGTTTGGTTGTGGTTGTGTGTTTTTTTTGGTTTTGTTTTTGTTGTTGTTTGTGTTTTTTTTGTTGAGTGTTGTGTTTTTTTGTGTTTTGGGTTTGTTTTTATGATTGCTTTGTGAAGAGTTTGTTTTTTGAGTTTTTTGGGTTGTTTTGTTTTTGAGTTGTTGTGTTGTTGTTTTTTTTGATTTTTTTTGTGATGAGGTTTGTTTTTGTTGTGTGTTGTTTGTGGTGATGTTGTATGTTGTGAGTTTTTGTGTTTGTTTTTTGTTGAGTGTGTTGTTTGTTGTTTTTTGTTCTGGTTGTTTTTTTTTTTGTTTTGTTTTTTGTGTGTGTGTTGTTTGTTTGTTTTTGTGTTATAGGGTTGTGTGTTTTTGGTGTGGTTGTTGTATTGGTTTTTGGTTTTGTGTGTGTTTGTTATTTTTGATTTTTTGGTTTTTGGGGGGAGGTTTTTTAGTTTTTTTGGTTTTTTTTGTTGTTTGGTTGATTGGTTTTGTTGAGTTTGATTTGTTGCTTTGTTTTGTTTGTGTTGTTTTTGTTGTGTTGTGTTTTTTTATGTTTTTGTGGGTTTTTTTATTTTTTTTTTTTTTTTTGCGTTTTTGTGTTAGGTTTTTTTTGTTTTTTTTTTTGTTTGGTTGTTTGATTGTGTTTGTTTTTTTTTAGTTTGTTTGTTGGTTTTGTTTTGATTTTTTTTGTGATTGGTTGTTGTTTTTTGTGGTGATGTTGTGTTGTTGTATTTTTTTTTGCTTGCTGTTGGTGTTGGTTGTTGATTGTGTGTTTGGTGGTGTGTTTTTGTTGTGTTTTTTTGGTTTTGTTTTTGTGTGTGTGTTGATTGTTTGTGGTATGTTTTTTTTTGTGTTTGAGGTGGTGGTTTATTTTTTTTGTGTTTGTGATGTTTTTTGTTGTTTTTTTTGTTTTGTGGTTTTGGTTTTTTGTGTGGTGTTTTGTGTTTTTTGTGATGTGTGGTTTTTTTGTTTTTTGTTTGTTTTGTGGTGTTTGTTATTGTTGTTTTTTTTTGTTTTTTTGTTTTATTTGATGAGTTTAGTTTTTTTGTTTTTTGTTTTTTTTTTTGATTGTGTTTTTTGTTGTGAGTGTTGGTTGGTGTTTTTTTTGTTTTTTATGTTGTTTGGTTGTGTTTGTTTGATTTGTTTTTTGGTTTGTTTTTTTTTTTTTTTTTTTTGTTGCTTTTTGCTGTTGTTTTTTGTGTGTGTGGTTTGTTTTTTGTTTGTTTGTGTTTGTTTGTTTTTTTGATTTTTTTTTTTGTTTGTTGGTTGTTGTTTTTGTTTTGTTTTTTTGTGTTTTTTGGTTTTTTTGTTTTTTGGTTTTTGTTGTTTTTTTTTTTTTTTTTGGTTTTTTTTTTTTTGTGTTTGGTTGTATTTTTTTTGTTTGGGGATGTGTGTTGTTGGTTGATGTTTGATTTTTTGTTTGTTTATTTTTTGGTTTTTTTTTTTTTTGTTTGTATGTGGTGTGTTTTTCTATGGTTTTGTTTTTGTTTTTTGATGTTGTTTTTTTTTGTTTGTTTTTTTTCTTTTGTGGTTTGTTGTAGTTTTTTTTTGAATTGTTTTTTGGTTTTTTTTTTTTTTTTTTTTTTTGGATTTTTTGTTTCTTTCTTTGATTTTTTCTTTTTTTTTCTATTTCTGTGTTTTTTTTTTTTTTTGGTGAGTTTGTTTGTTGTTTGGGGTTTGTTGTGTTTTTTTTGAGGTGTTTTTTGATTTGTTGATTGTTGTTTTTTTTTTTGTTTGTGTTTTGTGTGTTTTTTGATTGTGTTTTGGTATGTGTGTTTTTTTTTTGTTTTTTTTATGTTTTTTTTTTATTTTTTGTTGTTTTTGTTGTGTTGGATTTTTTTTTTTTTTTGTGTTGTTTTGTTGTTTGTGATTTTTGTTTGTTGGTTTTTTGGTTTGTGAATGTTTTTTTTTTGTGTGTGGTTTGGGTTTTTTTGTTGTTTTTGTTGTTTTTTTGGTGTTTTTGTTGGTTTTTTGTTTGTTTGATGTTGTGTTTGTTGTGTTTGGTTTTGGTGGTTTTTTTTTTTGTTGTGGGGTGGTTGGTTGTTTTTTGTTTTGTTTGTTTTGTGTTGTGGTTTGTTTTGTGTTTTTGGGTGTTGTTTTTTGGTTTGATTGGTGTGGTTTTGTGTTGAGGGGTTTTTTTTTTTTTTTTGTGTGTTGTTTTGGTTTTGTTGTTTTTGGTTTTTGTTGTTTTGTTTGTTTTGTGTAGTTTTTTGTGTGTTTTGTTTTTTTTTTTTGTTTTTGGTTGTGTGTTTTTTTGTTTTGGTTTTGTGTTAGTGTTTGTTGTTTTTTTGGTTTTTTTTTTTGTGTTGATTTTTTGGTGTTTTTTGGTTGTTTTGTGTTTTGTTTTGTTTTTTTTTTGATTTTTGTTTGTGATTTGTTTGTGAGTGTGTTTGTGTTGTTGTTGTTGTTGGTGTTTTGTTTTTTTGGGGGAGTGTTGTTGTTGTTTTTTTGGTTTTGTTTTTTTTTTTTTTTGTTCTGTTTTTTTTTTTTTTGGTTTTTTGTGTTGTTTTGTGATGGAGTTTTGGGTTGGTGTTGTTTTTCTTGGTTTTTTTTGTTGTTGTTGTTTGTTGTGTTTTTGTTTTGGTTTTATTTTTGATTTTTTTTGATTTGTTTTTGTTGTTTGTCGTTTTTTTGGTTTTTGTTTTGTTTTTTTTGGTTTTGTTGTGTTGTTTTTTTTTTTTGTTGTGTGGTTGTTTGTTGATTGTTTTGGTTTGTGGTTTTGGTTTGTTTTTGGGTTTTGTTGTGTTTTTTTTTTTTTTTGGTTTTGGGGGTTGTTGTTGTTTTTTTTTTGGGTTTGTGTGTGTTTTTTTGGTTGATTTGAGTGGTTTTGTTTTTTGGTTTTTTTTTATTGTTTTTTTTAGTTTTTGTTGTTTATTTTGTGTTGGTTTTTTTTTGTTTTTCGTTTTTTTGTTTTTTGTTAGTTTTTTGATTTCTTTTTTGATTGTTTTTTTTTTTTTGGGTGGTGAGTTTGTTTTTGTTTTTTTTTTGTTGTTGTTGTGTGTTTTTGTGTTGTTTTTGTTGGTGGTTTTTGTTATTTTTTTGGTGTCGTGGGTTTTTGAGTTGTTGGGTTGATTGTTTTTTGTGTTGATTTTGTTTGTGGTTTGGTGGGTGTTTTTTGTGTTGTGTTCTTTGTGTTTTGTGATTTTTGTTTTTTTTGTTTTTTTTGGTTTTATTTTTTGTTTGTGTGTTTTTTTTTGTTATTTTTGTATAGGTGGTTTGTTATGATGTTTGCTTTGTTTGTGGTTGTGGTGTTTTTGTTTTGATTGTGTTGTGTTTGTGGGGTTTTTATGTTTTTTTGATTTTTTTGTGAGGTTGTTTTTGTGGTTTTGTTTTTTTTTTTGTGTGTTTGTTTTTTTTGTTGGTGTTTGTTTTGTTGTGTTGGGTTGTTTTTTGTTTTGTTGGTGTTGTGTTTTTTATTTGTGTTTTGTTTGTTTTTGTTTTTTGGTTTTTTTGTGTTTTGATTGTTGATGTTTTGGTTTTTTTTTTTTTGTTTGTGTTGAGTTTTTTTTGGTTTTTGTGAGGTTTGGTGTGGTGTTGATGTGTTGTTTTGTGGTTTGTTTGTTGATTTGTTGTGTGTAGTTGTTGTTTTTGTTTTTTTTTTGTTTTTGTGTTTTTTCTTTGTTTGTTCTTTTGTTGGTGTGTGATTTTTTTTTTGTTTTGTTGTTTGGTTTTTTTTTTGTTTTTTTTATTTTCGGTTTGTGTATTGGTTTGTGTGGCTTTTTTGATTTTTTGTTGTTGTTGTTTTTTTGGTTTTTTTTTTTTTTTTTTGTTTTGTGTTTTGTTTTTGTTGTTTGTTTTTTTTGTGTAGGTTGGTTGTGTGTTTTGTGGTTTTTTTTGTGTTTGGATTTGGTGTTGGTGGTGTGTGTTTTTTTTGAAGTTGTGTAGATGTGTTGTTTGTTTGGTGAGGTGTTTGTTGTGTGTTGGTTGTTTTTGTGTTTTTGTTGATTGTGTTGTGTCTTTTGATTTTTGTGTGTCAGTTTGTGTTTGTGTGTGTGGTTGGTTTTTTGTTTTTTGTTTTGTGTTTTTGTTTTTTTTGTTTTTTGATTTTATTTTTTTGTTTGTGTTGTTTGTTTTGTTGTTGGTGGTTTGTTTTGTGGTGTTGTGGTTGTGTGTTTGTGTGTTTTTGTTTGTTGTTTTGTTTTTTTGTTGTGTTGGTTTTTTTGTTGTTTTGTGTGGTTTTGTTGGGTTGATTTTGTTTTTTTGTTTGATTTTTTTTGTGTTTTTTTTGGTTTTGTTGTTTTGTTTTTTGATGTGATGTGAGTTGTTGTTGGTGGGTTTTTGGTTGTGTTTTTTTTTTGGATTGTTTGTCTTTTTTTGTCTGAGTGGTTTGTGTTTTTTGTTGGGTTTTTTTTTGTGAGTTTGTGGTTTTGGTTTTGTTTGGTTTGTGTTTGTTTTGGTGGTTGTTTTTTTTTTTTTTGTTGTTCGGTTTGTGTGTTGTGTTTTTTTTTTGGTTGTTGTTTTATTTTTTGTTTTTTTTTTTTTGATTGTGTGATTTGATTGATATTTTTTTTTTTGAGTTTTTTTGTTTTGTTTTGTTGTTTGTGTTTTTTGTTTTTTTGTTTTTGATTGTTTGTTTTTTAGTTGGTGGTGTGTTTTTTTTTTTTTGTTTTGGGTTTTTTGGTGTGTTTTTTTGTCGTTTGTGTTTTGGTTGAGGTGATTTTTGTGGTGTTTTTTGTTTGTTTTTTTTTGATTTGTTTTTTTGTTTTTTTTTTGATTTTTTTTGTGTGTTTTTGCTTTTGTGTTTTGTTTGGTGTTTTTTGGTTTGTTTTTGTTGTTTTGGTTGTTGGTGATGTGTGTTGGTGTTGTTGGTTTTTTTGTTGTGTTGGGGTTTGTTGTTTTTTTGGTTGTGTTTTTTTGGTTTTGTTTTTTGTTTTTTTTTTTGTTTTTGTTTGGTTGTGATTTTTTTGTTTTTGTTTGTTGGTGGTTTGGTTGTTTTTGTGTTTGTTTTTTTTGTTTTTTGTTCTGGTGTTTGTTGTTTTTGGTTGTTGGTTTGTTTTTTGTTTTTGTTTTTTGTTGTTTTTTTCGTTTGGGAGTTTGTTGTTTTGTGTTTGGTTTTGTTTTTTGTTTGTGTGTGTTTGGAGTGTGTGGTTGTGATTTTTTTTTTTTTTGGTTGTGTGTTGGTTTTTTTTTTTTTTTTTTTTTGGATTTTTTGCTTTTTGAGTTGTTTTTTTTGTTGTTGTGTTTTTGTTGGTTTGTGGTTGATGTTTGTTTGTTTTTTGTGTTTGGTTGTTTTTGTTTGGTTTGTGTTTGTGTGCGTTTTTTGGTTTGATTTTGATTGTTTTTGGTGTTTGTTTTGTGTGTGTGTTTTGTTTTTTGTGGGGTGTTTTTGTTTGAAGATGTTTTTTTGTGTTGTTTGTTGTTTTGTTTTTGTGAAGAAGTGTGTTGTGGTTTTTTTGTTTTGTGTGTTGTTTTTTTTTTGTGGGTGAAGTTTGTTGTGTGATTTTTTTTTTGTTGTTTTGGGGGTTTTTTGTGTGATTTTTTTTTGTTTGTAGGTTGTGGTGGTTTTTAGTTTTGTTGGTTTGGTTTGTTTTTTATGGTGTTTGTGTGTGTTGTGTTGATTTTGGTTTTAGTGTTTTTTGTTTGGTTTTTGTTGTGTTGTTTGTTGTTTGTGTTGTGTGTTTTTTTGTGTTTTGTTTTGTGTTGTGTTTTTGTTTTTTGTGTGTAATTATTTGTTTTTTTGTTTGTTTGGGGGGTGTGTTTTTTGATGGTTTGGTGTTTGTTTTGTTTGATTTTTTTTTTTTTTTTTTTGATTCTTTTTGTGTGTTTGGTTTTTTTTGTGATTTTTGTTTTTTTGTTTTTGGTTTTTTTTTTGTTGTTTGATGGTTGATTTTTTTTTTGTTTTGTTGATTGTTTAGTTGTTGTTGTGATGTTGTTGGTTGTTTTTGTTTTTTTTGAATTTGTTTTTTGTTTTGTTTTGTTTGTTTGTGTTGTCTGTTTTTTTGTTTTTTGTTTTGTTTTTTGTTGTTTTGTGGTTTTTGTTTGATGGTTTTTGTGTTTTGTGTTTGTGATTTTTGTTTTGGTTATGTTGGGAGTTTTTTGGTTTTTTTGGTTGATTTTGTTGTGTTTTTGTGGTTGTTGGTTTTTGGTTTTGTTTGGTTTTTTTTGGTTGTTTTTTTTGTGTTTTGTTGTTTTGTGTTGTTTTTTTTGTGTTTTTTTGTTGTTTTTTGGTGTTTGTCTTTGTGTGTATAGTTGATGATTTTGTGTTGTTTCTTGTTTTTGTTGGTGGTTGCGTGTGTGGTGTTTGTGTTTTTTGTTGTGTGGTTGTTTTTTTGGTTGTTGTTTTTGTGTTTGTTGTTTTGTGTTGGTTTGTGTTGGTTTTTTGGTTGGGGTTTTTGATGTTTGTGAGTTTTTGAGTGTTTTTTGGTGATTTTGTTGTTGTTTGTTTTTTTGGTGTTTGTTTGGTGTGTTGATTTTTGTTTTTTTTTGTGTTTGTGTGTTTTTTTGTTTTTGTTGTTTTTGGTTTGTTTGGTTTTTTTTTTTTGGTTTTTTTTGGTTTTTTTGTTTTTTTTGGTTTTTTTGTTTTTGTTTTGTTTTTCTTGGTTTGTTTTTTTTTGTATTGTTTTTGGTGTTGGTGTTGTTTTTTGATTGTTTTTTTGTGTTTTGTGTGTTTTGTGTTGTCTTTGTGGTTTTGTTTTGTGTTGTTTTAGTTTTTTTGTTTGTGAGTTTTTTTTTTTGTTTGTTTGTTTTTGATGTTTTTTTGGTGTTTTTTCTGTTTTTTTTTGTGTTTGTTTTGTTTTTGAGTGGTTGTGTTGTTTGGTTTTGTTTTGTGTTGTTGGTTTTGGTGTTTTGAGTGTGTGTGTTTGTTGTTGGTTTTTTTTTGTTTTTTTGTGTTTGTGTTGTGTGTGTTTTGTTTTTTTTGTGATTTTTTTGGTTGTTTGTGTTTGTGTTTGATTTGTTGTTTTTTTTGTAGTTTTGGTTTGGTTTGGTTTTGTGATTTGTTTTGTGTTTGTTTTTTTTTTTGTTTTTGTATATGGTTTGTTGCATGTTTGTGTTGTTTTTAGGTGGTGTTTTTTTTTTTTTGTTTTGTTTGTTCTGGTGGGTTGTGTGTGGTGTTTTTATGTTTTTTGAGTGTGTGTGTGTGTGTTTTTGTTGGGAGTTTTGTTTTGGGGTTTTTGAGTGTTGTTTGTTGGATTGGTTGGGTTGTTTTGTTTTGGTTTTTTTTTTTTTTTTGTGTGGTTTTTGACGTGGTTGTTTTTTTTGTTTTTTTTTTGTGTGTGTCGTTGAGGGGGGTGTTTTTTGGGGTGGTTTGTTTGTGGGTTGTGGTGGTTGGTTTTTGTTGTTTGTTTGGTTGTGTTTTTTTGTTGTTGTTTTTTGATTTTGTTTGGTGTTCTGCGTTGTGTTTGTGTTTGTTTTTTTTTTTGTTGTTTTGGTTTTGGGGGTCTTTTTGTTGTTTTTTGTTTTTGTTGTTTTGTTTGTTTTGAATTTGTTGTTTTGATGGGTTGTGTTGTGTTTGTTTGTGTTTGTTGGTTTGTTGTGTGTGGAGGTGTTTTGTGGTTGTTGTTGTTGTTTGGGTTTGAAGTTGTTTGTGGTGTGATTTGTTGTTGTTTGTTGTTTGTATGTGGTTGGGTTTTTTGTGGTTTTTAGGTGTTTTTTTTTTGGTGGGTATGGTGTTTGTTGTGTGTTTTTTTTGTTTGTTTTTGGTTTTTGATGTTGGTGTTGTGTTTGTTGGTTGGTGTGTGGTGTGTTTTGGTTTGATTTTTTGGTTTTTTTTTGGTTGGTTTTTTTTGTTGTTTGGGTGTTGTTTTTTTGGTTTGTTTGTGTTGGTTTGGGTTTGTTGGATTGGTGGTGATTTGTTTGTGTTGTTTGTTTTTTTGTGTTTGTTGGTTTGGGTTGTTTTTTGGTTTTGTTGGTTGTTTGAGTTTTTGTTTTTGTTTGGGGATTTGTTTTTTTGTTTTGTTTTTTTTTTTGTTGTTTTGGGTGTTTTTTGTTTTTTTGTGTTCTTGTTTTTTGTTGTTTGTTGTTTGTTTTTTGATTGTTTGATTTGTTTTTGATATGTGTTGTGTTTTGTTTTTTGTTGTGGTGTGTATTGTTGGTTTTGTTGTTGTGTTTTTTTTTTTTGTTTGTGTTGTTGGTTTTGTGTTTTGGTGTGGGTGGTGGAGGGGTGTTGGTTTTTGTTGGGGTGAAGGTTTTGTGTTTTTGTTTTGATTTTTTGTTGTGTGTGTTTTTTGATTTTTGTGTTTTGGTGTTTTTTTTGTGTTTTTGTGGTGGTGGGTGGTGTTTTTTTGTGTGTTTGTTTTGTTTTGTGTTTGTTTGGTTTTTGTGTTGTTGTGGTTGTTGAGGTGTTTGGGTTTTTGTGGTGGTGGTTGTTTGGTGTTGGGTTGTTTTGTGATTTTTGTGTGGTGATGGTTTTTTATTGTTGTTTGTTTGTGTTTAGTTGTATTGTTTTTTGTGGTATTGGTGTTTTGGTGATTGTTTTTGTTGGTTTGTTGTGTGTTTTTGGTTTTGTTTGTTTTTTTGTTGTGTTGTGTTTGTTGAATGTTTTTTTTGTTTGTGTTTGTTTTTTTTGTTTTTTTTTTTTTTTTGTTTTGTGATTTTGTGTGTTGTTGTTATTGTTGTTTTGATTTTGTTTTGTTTTTGAGTTTCTTGGTTGTGTTTTTGTTTTGTTTTGTTTGTGGTTGTTTTTTTTGTTTTGTTTTTTTTGGGTGTTTGAGTGGATTGTTGGTTTTTGTTTTTGTTGGTTTGTTGTTTGTGTTTTGTTTTTTTTGTTGTTTTTTTGTGTGGTTGGGTTTTTTTTTTAGTGTGTGGTTTTTTTTTTTTTTTTGTGTTGTTGTTTTTGTTGTTTTTGTTTTTTTTGTTTTTTGTATTGTTTGTTGTGTGAAGTTGAATTTTGTTTTGTTGTTTGTGTTTGTTGTTTTTGTTTGTGTTTTTTGATTTTGTTGAGTATTTTTTGTTTTGTTTTATTTGGTTTTTTTTTTGTTGTTTTTGTTTTGTTTTTGTTTTTTTGTGTGTTGTTTTTGTGTGGTTTGTGGTGTTTGGTTTGTTTTGGTGTTTTTTTTGGTTGTTTTTTTTTTTTTTTCTTTTTTTTTTGTTTGGTTTTTTGTGTTTGTTTTGTGATTTGGTTTTGTTGTTGGTTGGTTTGGTTTTTTGTGGTTTTTTTTTTGTTTTTTTGAGTTTGTTTTTTTTGTTGGGGTGTTTTGTGGTTTGTTGATTTTTTTTGTTGTGTTTTGGTTTGATTTTGTTTTGTTTATTTTGTTGTTTTTTTTGATTGTTGGTTTGTTTGTGTTTTTGTTTTTGGTTTTGATGAGTGTGTTTTATTTTTGGTTTGTTGTGTGGGGTTGTTGTTTTTTTGTTTTTTTTTGTTGTGTGTTGTGTTTTTGGGTTTTGTTTTTTTTGGTTTTTTATGTTGTTTGTGTTTATGATGGTTGATTTTGTTTTCTTTGTTTTTTTGTGGTATGTGGTTGGTTTTTTTTTTTTGATGTGGTGTTTGAGTTTGGTGGCTTTTTGGTGGGTGGAAGAAGAATTAGAATGAAATAGATTTCTGAGGGCTTATAGTATATAAGTTTGTCAAGAGGATGAAGCAAATAGCGATCGCTTATAAACCAAGCTTAACTGGAATGAGGAAATAATTTGATAGATTATTTGTTTACGATGAAGAGCTTAAAAAAATTTAAACGTAAATGAAAACTCATCCTGATGACAAACATATTAGGCAAGAACTATTTAATGTTTTGAATCCATATAATGTAGCATTTATGGATGAAGAAAAGCTTATGTTCTAAAATGCCAAAATTGACTAGTTAAATGATTGGGATAGAAATAGTGAATACTTCCATAAAGTGATTAATAGTAAAAAACACAGAAATAGGATTATGAATATTATTGATAAGAGTTGTAATGTTTTAGAGGGGAAAAAAGTTTCAAAACAATTTCTAAGTAACTTTTAAGAGTTTTTTGGTCAAGCTCAGAATGTTACAAAGTTAAGTGAAATGAGAAACATTTACACTAAGGAACTAACAAATTAAGAGGCTAATGCTATGGTTGGGAAGGTGTTGAATGAAGAAATTAAAGGTGTTATTTTTGACATTAGAGATAACAAAGGATCTAGGCCTGATGGTTACACATCAGTGTTCTTTAAAAAATAATGGAATATTATTGGAGATGATGTTTAACTTGCAGTTAAGTAACTATTTCATTCTGGAATATTTCTTGAAGAGATGAATGCTACATAAATAATCGTGGTTCCTAAAGTATAAAATGCACAGAAATTAAGTGATATTAAGCCTATTGCATGCTACAATGTGTGTTCGAATGCATCAATAAAATACTCACCAATAGAATTAAAAAGGTCTAGATATTACTGTTAGTAGTAATTAAAGTGCATTCATATAAGGAATACAAATTCAGCATAATATCATGTTAACTCGAGAGCTTTTGAATGGATATAACTGGAAAGGAAGTGCAAAAAGATGTTATTTGAAAATTGATATTGCCAAAACTTATGATACAGTTAAGTGGGAGTTTCCATGAGAAATGCTTGTGTAGTTAGGATTACATTCAACAATGATCAATTGGATTATTACTTGTGTTACATATGCTTCTTTGTATGTGTGATGCGGCGGATTGCAACACCGAAGTTTTACAATCCTCCTAGACAGAGTACCTAATCATTTTTGTGTAGTATATGCAAGATTCGGGGGATTGATCGTTCTCTAAGGGAATAGTGAGGTAAGTTCGAATTGTATGTCACTAAGATCTAAGAGTTGAGGGAATAATATTTTTATTTTTTTAGAAAGCAAGTAAAATCCAATTAATTTAAGAAGGGGGTTTTAACTAATCTAAACTACTCCTACTTATGCAAGAAAAGTAAAATTGTTGTGGACTCGTATAGCTAAACAAACGTGCTCGCTTAATCATGCACTAATCTCTAGTTAGTCTATCTAATCTATTCACCTAAATACTTACATCTGATTCTTGCATAGGTGTAGTATCCTTCCCATTATCACTGACAACCTGCTCCTCTTGTGAACCTAGGTTGTAACGCACTGGAGCAGCCAAGTCGCTTAACTTCGGGAATGCCAAGTTATCGTCGAGCTTAGCAGGTTGTGATTTCCCAGATTTACCACCATCTTTTTTCTTGTGATTACCTCCTCCCCCACCCGAACTAAAAAAACCCTTTTTGCATACTTACATTAAATCAGCCACATAACACGAACCAAGAACTGACTAGTAAAGCAACGAACCAAAAAAAAACAATCACAAACCAAAAAAGCATAAAACCCTAAGTCCTTAACGGGTTAGGGTTTTAGACGATCATTAAAGCACTAATTATCCACCCTTACACATAACATACATCATTCAGTTATTAATTAATGTGCATAAGAAAACTGTAAAAGAAACCCTAATTTAAAAACGACCAAAAAATTCTAATCCTTAAACTCAAAAATGATCTATGAACTATTGAATTCTTAATAAAACAAAGTTAAATCAAGAAACGAACATAAACATGAATCGATTTGATGATTTAGAGTAGCTTCGATCGAATGAAAAAAAGGGATGTCAGGGGTTCGTTTTTTCATCAATAGTCAGCAGAGTTCACGTGGGGTTTTTTTTTAACTAAAAACTAATAACTGAACATTTTTTTAGAAACAAATATAAATAGTAGTATGGACAATTTTTATAAGACGCAGAGAGTATAAAATAACGATTCCACACTAATCACTTGAAATCTTTATCGTGCTCTTAATGCAAATGAGCCAAACCAAATGATCCTCAACGTGGTATTTCATTTGTGGCTGCAAGTTATGTGCTGGATCCCACTCTAACATAAAATTATCACTTGTATAAATCTGATTAGATAAAAGTCATTACAATATTTCTTATTTCTAGGTAAAGTTCATATGTAATAAAGCGTATGTAGAGGTAAATAAATAAATGTTTTGTAGACAGTAGGCAACTATACTGAGAGCTCACTTGTTAAAATTGACTGATCATTCACTTCATCATAAAAAAACACAGATATGTTGAAAACTAACGATAGAGAAAAGTAAAGTTGTCACGATGTCAATATTTGGTAGGATATTACAATCACTAGATGACAACACTTTCCACAAAAGATTGGCTTGTTTTGTAGTGTTGTGACACATTACTAAAAAGAACTAATTAATAAGATCTAATTAGATGCTTAGAAATTTGAGTAAATATTTTTACTAGATGGCAATGAACGTGTTCATTGGGTAATGACGGTATGCATGTAGTAATAATTCTAGAATACTAGATATGTATGTCTAAAACCAATCAATATGTGAGCTAAACTCTACATCTTGAAAGAACTGTAAAAATTTTAGACCACCAAAACAAAGGCATCTTGATCAAATCATAGGGGATCTAGCAAGGAGCGAGACCATAAACAGCCCCAACTGAATTGCATGTCGAGATATGATCAACATTCCATGCCCACCAGTCTATAGAATGCATGCTCCTATTACAAATCTAACTTTTAGAAAATATTGCTAGGGTATGTTTGACAAAACTAGTTGTATGCTGTAAGCTGTAAGTTGTAAATTGTAAGTTATAAGCTGTAAACTGCAAAGCTGTTAACATGAACTACAAGCTGTATATTTTTTTTCAATAAAAGTGTTTGGTAAATTAGTTGTTGACTGTAATTATAAGATGTAAAAAGACATAAATGGACATATTTAAATAGATTATATTATGGTTGGAGGGTATATCAGTAATTTACAGTCTTAATAGCTCCTAACAATTTTAAAAGCTTCATCAATCAGCTTTTCATTTATGAGCTACTTGTTTAAAATAAAAGCTTAAAGTTGATGCATCCAAACAGAAGTATTTATTCTGGAAGATATTATTTTTGAAACAAAAAGCTTACAGCTCTACAAAAAGCTTCAAAAAAGCTTCTGGCCGTCTAGCAAACATTTAATCCTCAGCTCCCAGCTTTTGATACAAGACATTTTATTCTGCTTAATAAAACAAGAGGACTTTGAGAATGTATAATGGGTTTATGAGTAGGTGGTTTTGCAGACAGATTTGGGCTCAAACAGAAGAATGTGATTAACATGTCCCTTTTGTCTTATAAAATTACAAATTCCATTTTGGGGGCCCAAACAGTGATTTATATGTTTAGGATTTGTGTGATGGCAAGGTATGTACTGGTAATTTGTGTGATCCTGCATGGATGGGTCAAATTTATTTTGTCTGGAAATTAAACAATGTGATTCCATGCAAGGAATCAAAATGTACTTGATGTACTAGTCCATTTGCTTTAATCTTATATATAAATATATATACCAATTAATGAAATAAAACAGTAATATCTTGCAACACAAGTTTGTGCTGTAAAAGAATTTCTATACATAATAGGCTTGACCTTTATACAATGTTTACCTAAAATAAATTCACAGTTTACATACTTTTTACCAATTATGAGTCTAATCATACGGGTAAATCAGTTTCAGACGAATCCTCCATACAATGTGATATCCTGTATGCAATTTCCGACATATTTGGTCTTGAAATCGAGTTTTCTAGCAATGCCGTATTGGCCACATGGACTATAACTCTAAGTTGTTCCACATTCACTTGACCATTTAGCTTTGGATCTAACATACCCATCATAACATCCACATCATGATGCCTTCTACACTCACTCGTCAGCTCAGCCAGTGTCATTGAGCCTTGTAATGACTTCATCCCAGTTATAAGCTCGAGTAATAAAACACCAAAGCTATAAACGTCGCTTTTAGGTGATACTAGACCGGTGTTAAGGTAATTGGTATCAACATAGCCTAAAGATCCCCGAATAATTGTTGGGGTTTGAGCACTATAAGATTCGTACCCTAGTTTGCATAGGCCAAAGTCAGCTAGTTTAGCATGATCGTCGTTAATGAGAAGGATATTTGATGACTTGACGTCTCGGTGGATGACTGGAGGGTCTGCGACTGAGTGGAGATAGTCTAGGGCATAAGCAATATCCAGGGCAATGCTTAAACGGCTAGACCATGAGAGGGTTCCTGAAGATTTTCCTTTGTCGGTGTGTAGCCTATCAAAGAGGCTCTTGTTTGGTATATATTCTAGTAGAAGAAGCTGTTCTCCTGTGAAACCAATGTGGAAATTAAAGTGAGAATGATCACAAATGAAACAACCTTTACAAACATTTACACACAACATGTTAACAATCTAATACGCTGTAAATTGATTCATGTGTACTTGACATCATTCGTGTACATTTCTAGTTTTTTTTTACATGCTTGTGATATAGCTAGATTTCGTATAGCTACTGTTATATGTTTCTAGAAACACACTAATCAAACTTTATTATACATTAAAGATAAAACTTATTCGTTCTACCTCTTTTTTATAAGGTAACTAACACATATCAATATTTAATATTGAATATGGCAAATTTAGGCTTGTTTCTATTAGGAAAGAATACTTAGGTATCCACAAGATAAACATCTAGGAGTAACATAACCTTAGGACAATCCGGTGGAGTACAAAACTAGGAATATTTGTTTCATGAAAGCTTAAGCAATATTGTCTTATATATTTCCTTATCTCTTTATGTCCGTTTGGTTGGATACGACTTAAGATAAACAACAAAGCGAAGAAAAAAACATATAAGTGACAATCATTCTATTAAAGTCGTACAACATATATACACAACAAAAATATAATGTTTAATTATATTTTTTCAGTTATTATTATTCTGGCATATTATCCCTGCTATTAGCTACAAATATTTTATTTGCTGTTAGGGCCATTAAACAACATAAATCAACTGATTTTAGTTCTCCAAGATAGCGAAATAGCGCTCTATATAGTTTTGCAGATAATCTTGTAATGCTAAAAGGATAAATTATTGACAATATAGATATGGAAACCATTTTGAAGACTTATTTTATGGTACTTAAATGTTGAAGATGTAATGGTGGTCATTAAACTTATGTTTCAGGCTACAGAGATCACTATATTGACTATACGAACATAAATCTCGATTAGGTGTAATCAGATGGGTACCTAAACTGAAATAAGAGCTAAAGTAGTGAAGTATATTAGACATTTAACTATACAAAATTCAGCTATTGATATGCCATCATGTTATAACTAATCAATTATCTACATTATTTTTCAGAAATTAGCTACATTTGGAAATAAAAAGGTTGTAACTTGCTATGGCTGATCATCATATGTTGACATGCTATTGACCAACATAATTGAAGTCTACCACTTGATCATCATAGGAATTGTTCGCTAAAATTTTGTAAGCTAAGATAAATAAGATTGAAGAAGATGTCTCATGATACCATAATATGCTTAAGCTTACCTTTGTCTAAGCAAAACCCCAGCAAGGCAACCAAGTTAGGATGAGAAATCCTAAGCAAAATGGAGACTTCATCGAGAAATATTCTCTGGCAACCTCCCCTCTCCTCCATCACCCTCTTCACTGCACCAAATTTTCCATCTCCAAGCTCGGCGAGATAAACATAGGATGTGGCTCCAACACCTATTCGTATTCGGAAATCTCTCGTTGCCCCCTTGAGTTCATCAAGTGCATAAGTCCTTATACTCTTGGTAGTAGATAATGAAGACAACTCTGTGTCCTTATTATCTTGCACTTTGGCCACAGATCTTGCTTTTGCTTGAGAGTCTAAATAAACCGCCCATTTTCTCAAGATGATAGTGAGGACAATGACCAATATTATTGCTCCCCCTATCCAGAAATCGTTCGTTAAAAAAAGCCCTGCCATGATTATGACCTTCTAACCCAACCAAAATATTTGGCCAAAATATATAAATGATTCACGCGATCTTTGGAAATTTATGATGTTTTGTTTATTTTCACTCACCCATGGTTTCCTATGAGCTTATACTCATGAGAGGAAGAGATTTTTGAAGTCTTTGAATAGAACGAACTAGATAGGTAGGTATGTATATATATATAGGTAGTGAGTATTCAAAATCCTCTGGTTTGGAGGGTAGTGAATTGAAATTTGTAATGTTGTCAAGCAAGTCAATTCAGTGTTTTGATCATGTGAACACATAATAACATATGAATTTAAAGGTCTCAGTTGTGTCTTTAGTTACTTTACCATTGAATTTCTTGATCCGACTATTATATCTTGCCAGCCAAAACAAAGTTCAAGCACTTTGAACATTACAGGAAAAGATAAATAACCCTTTGAATTCTAATATAGTATTGAACTATTTATAAGAATGCAATCTAAATTGTTTACCATTTAGTACACACGCAACCAAAAGAAATGTCTTTAGAAATTATTATAGACAAGCAAAAAGTCAAGTAGAGATGGAGCATATCTAGTTAGAAGTTCGGACTAAACAGCTTTTTGGAGACCTACATTCTGAAGCAATGAGAAGTTGTGCATGACTTGATCAGGTTGTTGGCGTTAGATAAATTATCCCGTACACGCAGCGATGCAAGTCCTTTGTCTAATTAATTTTGTGACACAATATAAAGTGTAGTATTAGGAAATTAATTTTGTTACACTATGAAGTTTTACTCATAGTTTGTAAGACTAGATTGTATCACAAAAAGTCTAAACCTATACGATTCAGAAACTCTTTCCTGTGCGTAGGTAAAGCTGCTGAACCCTTACCGACTTTGTGAATTCTGCAACACGCCAAAGGTGTGTGCAGGTTAAAAAAGGTTGATCTTGCAATTAACGTAATTCCAAGTTGTAAATGAGCCAAAGTGCGATCCTTTTCTACAAGTTTTGATACCAATTGAGGTGTTTAAAATTTATATTACAAGATCATAAGATAAATAGATCAACTAAATTTGTAAATTTTGCCCTCTCCATATGTGCTATGTTTCTGAGTTGTTCTTACTAACTTGGTGTTTAGGTGGCCTATGCATATGCTTGATCTCATCCTCTTTCTTATCATAGAAATCAATTAAATCCTTGAAGCTGATGGCACAACAAAATCGTCTGCTTTGGTTTGTAACTATGTCTGGTTTCACGATCTCTTCACGAGCCTGTTCTTCATCGGGACTATACTGACGGTACTCACACAAAATCCTACCGACGAAAATAGAGATAGCAATGAAGCAAACTATAGCACAGACAAGAAATAAGCCCCAGAAGTTGTTTAGAGAGAGGCTTTTCCCTTCGAGTTTGATGGTTCGAGACAAGCACGAAGTGGAAGAGAGCCATTCATCGTGGATTCTTTGTAGGTCTCCGTTTTCCGATAGTTGGAGGATTGCCGTCGATAGATCAACCGCAAGAGGAGACCCTCTCTGGAATGCCTGCAATTCAAATCAAAGTTTGAAGTCAACCCCCCAAATCTTAACTTCACTACTGATATTTATTCTGGAAAACTCTTAGAAGGGTACTATACTGTTATTAAACTATTGATCCTGGCCTTTGTGTACATCACAATAATTACCTAAGAAAGAGAACAAGTTAGACTTTCTTAAAGTCAAACGGGCAACTTGATACATTTCATTTGTATCCTTGTTCCTTCTTAGAGGAAAACAGTGGCGTATCTAGGAAATCCATATCAAAACATATATTGAAAATGCTTCGACATTATGTCAGAAGTCGTGCTTTTTCATTTTTATGTAAAGAACGAGTTAAATTATACAGGAAATGTAACTTACAAAACCCCAGCCGCCTTTTGTAAACTCTTGTCCAACAATTCTGAACTCGCACTTGCTGTAACGCATGAAAAGCTCAACATATGGAAGCTCATCAACAATGGCAGCCACACCACCACCTTTTGGACCTAAATGTAGTGCATTTAAGTACTCCGCCTCACCTCTCAATGGCTTGATCCTAGATTCCGCAATATTAAGCTCTCGAATTAAATAGCTATAAGTAAAAGTACCCTCTTGAACTCCAATTGGCTCGTTACTTGAGATCAAACTATCTAACCCTCCAATGCTTGAAGTCAGATATTGCACAGTGAGGATTGACGTCAAGCTGGCTGTGTAGCTTGAATTAATAATCAACATTACAAACAGCCACATGATCAGTACTAACCGTCCCAACGTGCTAACAGTTTTCTCTCCTGTTCATGTATAAATCCCAATTTAGAGTTCTGACCTTAATGATTTTTTGATTGAGTCAAGTTTCTTACTTACGATGTGAAAAGAACAATGTCGAGAAGCTAAACCTGAATATAAAAATAAAAAAACAGTTTATTAAGATACAATGGCAATGGTACGTAAAAAAATAGTTCACGCGCACAATAGAATAATAGTAGACTAGATACTAACCACAAAACTGTGACGATTTGTTTCCTTGGCGGTCCACGGAATTCATCATTCATCCGATGCTCAAGAATCCAAATAATGAATCCAACAAATAGAAAGAATCCACCAGTGACCACCCACATATCAATTGTGAACGGCCTGAGAAAGACCCATGGTTTGGGCTTCGATGTGTGAACAGGAACAACTATAACAAGTCCCGATTCTATGTAAGGTTGCGTAAAGTCAACTATCTTTGTCCGGTTTGTTATGATAGCAATATCTCCAACTGCTGCGTCATACTTCTGAGAATAGAGAAAAATCAAAATTATATTAGATATCCATAGTTTAGAATATAACTTAATTGGAATAGGAAAAAAAAACACTTTCCAGTGACTTACATTTTCAGCAACGTCTCTCACAAGATCGCTATAGCTTGGGTTTCTTTGTCCATCTCCGTATAAAATGTATTCTGGAGTGACGGGGTAAGGTAGTAAATTTATAGCAGCTTCAAAGACGTCGATGCAATATCCTTTTACTCCTTTCGGAGAGTTATCTTTTGTCACAACTTCTTTGTAGCTATAACCATACGGAACAGCAACTCTCAAACGCTTTCTATTGTTTGGAAAAACCCATCCCCGGGGCTTCTGACTCATTCCACCAGGCCAGATTACGCTATAAAGATGTTGATCATCAGCAGATCTGTTTGAATGTTTGGCATACAACGATTCAGGAGTAGCAATTGAGAGACCTGAATAGTTTGACCAGTATCCAATAGTTCGTAAACCAGTTCCACCAATGTTTACGACATCATAAGCTGGATGCATCAAGTTCTTCTCTCGATCAAACTTCACCTCACCAGTCAATCCCATGAATGTTGTGGCCAGGATTGTTTCAAGAAGTTTCTCTCCTTCGTTGAAACTTCGAAGAGCTGATAACCCAAATTCACTTCCATTAGTGTTTGGGAGATTAGGATCACGAGAAAATGTGATTATTCCTCCAGATTTTAAGAACTTATCTAGAGCATATGCAAGTAACCATACAGAATCATAAGCATAAAGAGCATATGAATTAAAGCTAGATGTCTGTTTGTCTTTGATACCCTGCCATTTTTTTGTAAAAGATTTCTTAATATCAGAATTCAATGTATGTTGGCGCAGCGAGACAACCCCTTGTATGAGATCCATTGACTTAAGATCTGGGATTTCTGAAGAATCCAAAGCTGCCAGAAGCCAATCGGTAGTAATCCGAAAAATAAAAAAAAAAAAATAAATAAAAAAAACAATAATAAATAAAAAAAAAAAAATAAAAAAAAAAAAAAAAAAAAAACATAAAACCATAATAAATAAAAAACCAAAAAAAAAAAAAAACATCCACACTTGCATCATCCCAATCTTGTTTGCCACACTAAAAATCGCAAGACCTGAGTCCGGATGTGCATGAACGACATAAACACGGCAATCCATCATGTTGACTCCATTTAGTAGTTCAGTTAGGTCGCTATGAGATGCACCTGGTTTATATGAAACTTTGTATGAAATCTTGGCCCGTTTCATTGTAAGGGCGTCTCCTAAGGCCAATATCCCATTTCTACCATAATCATCGTCAACATATATAGCAACGATTTCTTTCCAGCCTAAATATAAAAGGAGGTCAGTTATGGCAGACATTTGGTAGTAGTCATTTTGTGTGGTCCGGACAAGGTAAGGGTATTGAAATCCTGAAAGTGTCGGGTCCGTTGCACCAAATGAAAGGAGTGGAATGTGAAGTTCACTAGCAACATGAGAAATTAAGCGTGCTATAACAGAGGATTGTGGCCCTATTGTAGCCACCACATCTTTCTTCATTAAATTCAAAGCTGCATTAGTGAGTAAACAATAAATCAAAGAAACAAATATCGAGTTTTGGATCAACAATTTGTTTAGTTCTGATCCAGATTGTTGCTAGAATTCTTGTTATATAACTTGCAAAGTGATCAGTAAGCAAATAGAAGAATAGAACAAGAAGGTTTCAGCTTTGCAGTATTCCCCACCATAAATTAAATTCTGTAAAATACATTAGGTTACATCTAATGATGCAGAAAATATTGTACATACAACAATGGGAGCACATTGCAAATTTGAAAGATAGCACGCGAAGTTCCTAAAAATGTAATTTTTCAATTAGAAGTGGTTATTAAGCCCACGATTTTTATACCTACTATATATACAGTGTACACATATCCTTTTTCATTCCGATACTATTGTAGATTTTATACGCTAGCCTCTCTTAGTAAACTATGTACATTATTTCATATTAGTTTAAAAATATTGACTAACCATGTCAAATAGTTAACTTCTGATTCAACACCCTTTGTTACAGCTAAGTATATGGGTACTGGTTGATCTGTTTTACGGTTTTGTCTGTGAGTTTTGCACACTCTTATAACTTATTAGTTATTACGACAGTAGTGAACATATCACAAACTATAAATCAATAAGTTTCAGGTAAACTAGAGGTACCTTGAATCATGCCAAGAAAGACACTGCAATTAGTATCATATGAAATCAGGTTCAATCGCGTTCCGCTAAGAATAGTTTGATTAGAGTTAACATCATCAATGGCAGCTTCAATAGCAGGCTTCACGGAACGCCCAATGACTGAATTGGCTGTGAACAAAGCTCCAACATTTACAACACTAGGTGTAATAGAAGACGATGGAACTCTTGCATCTCCATTTATACCCTTGCCTGCCATGGGCATGACCACCATTACCCACAGGCTAAAAACCAATAATATCAGCCTTCTCATTATTGACACAACAATCTCTGTGAAAGCCAAATCTGGTGACACTAAATGAAGATCAGTTATTATATTAGTAAATTATACACCAGCCATGGTCAAATGGTCAAACTTTAATATGGATTTTGTTATTTTATAAGTTTTGTTGCCCCATCTTAGTTCGTACAAAACTTATAAAATAACAAAATCCATATTGATGTACGAACTTCGTACATTACATTTTTGGATTTGTGTTAGTCACCCGTATTATAGTTGTTGTACATGCATAGTGACGAGATTTTATAGTGACATAATGTATATTATGGTTAAGTGTTTCGTGTAAAGTTTAGCAAGTCGTCACCGTAATATGAGATGACAACAACATAATCTTAGTTCCACTTTAACAAATTAGAATTGAAATATGGATCGGGATTGATAACGAAATTAATATATGGATCAGGATTGAGATAAATATATAAAAAAGAAAAAAAATGGTAAATATAGTAATTGTAGAAACAACATTACCTTTAGAAACAAAAACTAGCTAATTTTAAGGCAACTATTTAAAATAATATTTTTAAAAAGTTATTATGTGGAAAATAAACAAAATATTAAAATTTATGTTTTAAAAAGGTCATTTTGGAGATTAAGCATTACTTATTCTACCGTTTTTTTATGGATTAAGTAAAAACATTTCTTTTTTAATAAAAGGTTTTTACACGCACATCCTACATAGGCACAAAGTAACCACACAATTTGTGCTAAAAACTATACCTATCATAAGAAATGATAAATCAAAGTTATGAACTACTACAGTAAAGAAAACAACCACTAATTAGATTACATTTAATTGACAGTGACACAAAAATTTTGCATTATATATAGTAGAGATGATGTGTTTTATATATAGTTGAAATAATAAGTATATATAACATGTATAAAATGTGATTCGTAAACGTTTTATTGATAGTTATGGGGTCATTTTTAAGCTTTTTACACTTTAAGAAAAATCATTTTCTCTTTATGTAGTATTGATTATTCTTGATTCTATTGTTATTTTTTTTGAGCGACAATATATGAAGAAACCAAATTAGCAAGGAGCTAGGAAAACAAACAAATTATATGTACATACAAGAGGTGATCGGGTCAAAAATCCAATCAATCCAATTGAGGTTAAAATTCTTGCTCCTATGGGTTATCGAAGAGTGCGAAAGCACTTTAATCTCTTCAAAAAGCATATCTTTCTTTGGAGGTTTTAGATCAAAGCACAAGCGATTCTGATATCTCCAAAGGACCCAAGTGGTTGTGTGGACCACAACATCGAAACACGACTTTACTTGATTGTTAAAAGGAACATTGTCGGCCCAAGTAACAAGGTCAAGTAGTATTTGGGGGTAGTCTGATAAATCCCACCATAGACGAACACCTTTCTACAAGTCAACAGCTATGGGGCACTCTAAGAATACATGTTGGGCTGTTTCGAGATTACCATTACACATTGGACATGTAGTGGAGTCAAGATCAATCCCGCGTAGGTCAAGGTTGCAACGAGTAGGTAACCGATCAAGGGATAAACGCCATGTATGAATATTGATCTTGATGTGTAAGAGACGATTCCATCTCACCTTGTTGATGAGCGTGCTTAGGAGAGAAGTGTCAATTAGGTTTCTCATTTTTTTGGGTAAAGGGTTTTTCTGGTAAATTTTATTACGCCAAAAAACATTTAAGCACAAAGGATAAGGGTGAATCTCACATCTCCGCCCGTTACATAGGCAAAACTACTTCCTTAAAGGAAGGTACACAAAACTATTGCTTCTTGCGACCTCGAACTCGGATATCCAGCTTATCGCATATAGTTTGAATCTCTTCAGAGAGATCCTGACCTTCATACATATCGTCATCGTACGGGTCTTCGTCATAGTCACCATTAGCATAAGAATCCCTCCATTGTTCCAGCAAACTTTGAGTGCCAAATCCAGTCCTTTCAAAAGCCAAATCACGAGCCATATCATTATCAACTGGTGCAACCTCATCTTCACTATCATGATCACCCGGATACTCTACATTTTTTAGAGGATTACCAGCTTCATCCGCAAGAATAGCTTGCCCATCAATAACTAAGTATTCAAACTTATTGATTTTTTCAATAGTAGGAGTAGTACTTGGACTACCTGACTCCGCATTCCAGAATGAAGATCCATTAGAGTTGGTAGCTTTGTTGGCCAAATTTGAAGCACCCCACATTTTACCCAACTCCTGATCATTTTCGACTGATGTTAGCACCTCAAAAGGGTTTGTTACCTCTTTAGGTGGATCCATATTTTTCTTCTTATTAGCGCTAGTGTTGGCAGTAGCCTTGTTAGAAACAGGTTGATAGACTTGTTTAGGTTTAAATCCCATCTTCTGGCCAACCAAAAATCCTTTTGGAATTTAACTAGTCTTTTTCATATTCATCGTCTCACCGGTATCTGTATTCTTGGGACATTCCTCTTGAACATGGCCAAATACCTTACAGCATGCACATCTAGGAGATTTCTGTAACAATCCGTTATTTCAGGCCATTTTACGACTCAATACTTGCCGTTATTTATTTTTAGGGTTTTACGCGTTTGCTTTTAATTTTCATCGTTTAGTTACATCAAGCAAGTGTTATATAATTCTTACGAGGTTAATTTATAACTTTTCATATTATATTTTTATTGGTTACGTAAAGCGTTTACGTTTCGCAATAAAATACATTTAAGCATACATGAAAGCACCAATACATATCTATACTCAAACAAATATCCACTTTTATACCCAATAAGAAAAATTTAATAATTCCTACTCTTATAACCACTAGGGCCGGATCCATTATGAATAAAACACAAGACCCATTTCAAATTATACTTCCAATATTAAGCACATGCTTAAAACATCCACTAAGGTCACTTCCCTCCTCCTAGGGAGGAGGAGAGCACCTTACACCCTTGTACCATTACCACCTCTTAGACATGGTTTTGCTAGTGGTTTGATAAATACTACTAGTATATACGAAACCTCCTAGTAAAGACTTAGCACTCTTTCAATTACAAGTAAACTTTCAAAAATCTCTCTTGTTCCCCCACTTAAAGCTCACGGCTCACTTTACATATTTAGGGTGTTCATAGTTTGAATTCTAGCAAGGTATTAAGCAAACAAGTGTTCTTAGGTATTATATCTAAGGTGATTCAAGGTGTACTGGAAGCTTAGGTATTGTTTTAACAAGGGTTTATATCAAGAAGATAATTAGGGTTTTCAAGTCAAATTAGGATTTTCTTGGAAGTATTTAGGGCTAAATACTTGGGGTTGATATGTGTAACATCATCATACATCTTCATTAAGGTCTAAACATAATTCTAATCTTTCTAATTATTCAATTTCATATTTTATATACTTGTTATTATGTTAATCACCACCTAGGGTTTGTTTTTATGGTTTATAAATTAAATCAAGCATGTGTAAAATTCGAACATATTATTATCTATGGTGAAATAATGTGTAAAATGCAAGAACACACTTTATATAAGTGTTAATTAATTTATAGACTTAGTTTATAAACTAAATTGTTGAAAGTTTAATTACAAGGTTTATATATATAAATTATCATGAGGACTCTTTACTTGGACAAGCATGATGGATATGAATATGAGGACCCAAAATATGTAAGACATATGGTATAAATTAATGTAGTGGACTTGTACAAATTAACCAAGTAATAATTTATAAAACTAGTTATAAATTATATATATGTAAATACAAACTGTTTTGAGCTTACAGTTTAAATTCGAAATTTCATAAATTCAAAGAGTATTTTTATATGTTAGTACATATTATGAGGATTGTAAGCATATAAAGAACTCGAAAAACCGAGCTATAACGAAGAAGTTATGACATTTACAAAATTACGATAATTAAATATATAAAAGTGTTTTTATAAAAGTTATTTTATAAAAATAGCTACGGTTTTAGGTCTGAGAAATATGTACAAATATTTTATGATGATAGTACATGTCATGAGGAATGAGTTACGGGTTTGAAACATTTAAAGTTATAAAACTATTTTTATAAAATGTTTGAGTTACTGTTTTCAACACAAATTTTTATAAAAATAATGAGTATTTTATTTGAATAATTTATCTCGTCACGATTCCATACATATAAAGAACAAGCGAAATGGAGTTAAAATGAGTAAGTTACGAGTTTTTAAAGATTTCGGGTAAATAGAAACTATAAAACTAATTAATTTTTATAAAAATATACAATCTGTTAGAAACTTAAATTATGGTTTACGAGTGTTTTCGAGTCCGTTTGGGTTATAAAAACCTTAAGAAATATTGTCGTATCCTTTATATTATTTTTATATACGTTTTTAACTTTATAAATATTATTTTATAAAATGATTAAACTATTTATATAATATTATTATATAATCAATAAAAATATTAAATCATGTATTATTAACAAATAATCAATTGTTGGACAAAGATAATATTTTATTTTACGGATACATATACGTAGACATTTATTTAACAAATACGATTTAAATATTATTTTAACTTTTTAAATTAAACAAACACTAGTAGGTGGTGGTGTAACTATATAACTTGTATTGTTGTATTTATATTAAATACGTCATACTTATACGGCCTTTAATTAATTAGGTTGCATTCAGATTTCGCGAGACATTTCACTTATTTGATTTATATAATCAAACATTCACTTGAGGTGAATTCATAGCCCCATTTTTATACGATTCCAATGATTTACAATTCTCGGGGTGAGAAACATACATTGTTTTACATTTGGACGCAAGTACACTTTAACAAATTACGAGTTTACCTAAGTAGCTATAACCCATTATGCCCATGAATCATGAACTGTTAATTATTGGATTGTAAGCGCGAATGTTATGAATATATCTATTTGGGATTGACATCCCCGTTGGGGTGAGTAGCGCTCACTAGTTTCGGCGGTACTGAAACGACGGACGTATACCATGTCGGACTTTGGATGTTGCGGTCTGAACATCTACACGGGCACATTATTGGCATAAAGTTGCTCACATACATGTTGTAGCTTCAGTGTCATGAACTTAGTGCATTTCGTAATTACATTTTGAGATATTGTATGTGTTACATGTCTTACACTTTGAAATCTTACGGTCCTACTTTATACATTACTTAAACCTGTGAATTCACCAACCTTATGTTAACGTTTTAAAGCATGTTTTTCTCAGGTCAATAAGGTACGAGAACAAAGATACATTGGTGGTCATCATATTACATGAAGATTTAAGTGCATTATATTTTGGAGTATTTGTTATGTATTAAAATGTTTTACAATTACAAAGATGAACAAGTTAAGCTATAGGCTTATGTAACAAACAAGTTTATTTAATCCAATGATCATTTTCAAATGACACATATAGAGTTCGTTCTCATATCGTGTGCTATTAATCTATGATGTAACACGCTTAGACCCATATTCCGCTGCGACTCTATTTGGGGGTGTTACAGATTGGTATCTAGAGCCAAGGTTATAGAGAACCAGGTCAAATGTTTTGCTTGGACTATAACCATTTTCAAACATTGCATCATACAAAAGTTTTTCACAAGACATACATACACTATTGAGTTGCATTAGTTGGTTATACTAGATGCTTTCATGACCTATATACGTACTTATATTATATTACGTATATTACTATATTGGTCTTATATAATATACTTATATAAGTTTATTTTATTGTTACAACAATTATGTCTTCATGATCCACGGTTACCTACACATCTGTTTACACTGATTCGGAGCCATGGAGATTCTAGTGGGTTTTTGATGAGGAGCCAGAGGAACCTGCGGAGGCACCACCATCTCCAAACTATGTGCCTTGACCTAAGCACCCGCCATCTCCTGACTACGTGCGTGGTCCTGAGCACCCACCTTTACCGGATTATGTGTCTGGCCCTGAGGAGCCAGAGCAGGCACCGCTTTCTCCAGACTATGTACTTGAGCCTGAGTACCTAGAGTACTTGGTACCATCTGACGCCGAGGAACCTACTGAGGATCAGCCTTTACCAAATGATGCTTCACCTATAGCCCTATCAATGGGCTATGTTGCTGACTCAGATCCCGAGGAGGATCCTGCCGACTATTCTGAGAGTAGAGCAATGACTGCCGTGGGGGTGGTCAATGAGAGGGTTACAGATCTTGCTACTACTCAGAGGCAGGATGCTCATGAACTTTATGTGCATTATGAGGACGCACAGGATGACCGAGCTTTGCTGAGAGCTCAGGTTTCTGTATTGACGAGAGAGAGGAGATACTTTCGCTTGATGGCTTCTTCTTATGAGTATGAGGTTGTTATTGCCCGACAGGCATGGTCTCACTCTAAGAGCAGGATCCAGGCCATGGAGACCCAGATTAGAGCTTTATAGAGAGATGTCGATCTACTATAGAGGCAGAGGATTAGAGATGAGGAGAGACTGATGAGCCACATTCAGCACGAGCATGACAGGTTCAAGGAGCTAGTGCGTTGCAGAGGTAGGACCTCAGGATAGACCAGATTATGTTGGTAGTAGCTGTTAGTATTGTATTATTTGTTAGCTATCATGTATAGCCTGCTGAGTTTTATGGGTAACTCCTAGCTAGTAGGCTGTAGGGATTTTTTTTCATCATTTAGCTATCTTGTATGGCATATTAAGTATTATGGGTAATTCCTAGCTAGCACGGCCTTAGGACCGTATTTTCATTTTATATCTCATCTGTATTGATCATGTTGTAATCAGAACTATCATGTATGATTATCGATGTTGTTATGTATGAATGTTAATTTATTTATGTCATTGTTGATTTCACTTCGGTTGTATATTTCACTATGTGTTATGATCTCTATTTATTTACTGTGCATATGTCATGTCGCATTTATGATTGTATGAAATCTAACGTATATTATATTTTCTTGTGATTTGAAGAAAATGCCGCCAAAAAGAATCGCTGCAACAACCACCCTCGCATCTATGACTGATGCTCAAACTAAGGCACTAATTGCTCAAGGAGTTGTTGATGAATTGGCTTAAATTAAAGCAAACAGAACCAGTGGAAATGGTGATGACAGCCATGATTCGAGAACTGATAGCAGAAGGACAGAGCGAACTGCTCGCGAGTGCACCTACAACGACTTCCTCAAATACCAACCCTTAAATTTCAAGGGTACTGAAGGAGTTGTTAGTTTAACTCAGTGGTTTGAGAAGATGGAGTCTGTTTTACATATTAGCAATTGCACTGTCGCGTGCCAGATCAAGTTTGCTACTTGCACTCTTCTTGGCAATGCTCTAACGTGGTGGAATTCCCACGTCAAGACTGTTGGTCGTGATGATGCATACATGATGCCATGGAAAACATTAAAAAAGATGATGACAGCCAAATACTGCCCCAAGAGGCAAGATCAAGAAACTAGAGATTAAACTCTAGAATCTGAAAGTCAAAGGGACTAATGTGTTGAGCTATAACTAACGTTTCCAGGAGTTGGCACTAATGTGTTCGAGAATGTTTCTCGAAGAATCGGATGAGGTTAAGAAGTATGTCGGTGGGCTTCCCGACATGATTTAGGGAAGTGTGATGGCTTCTAAGCCCAAGACAATGCAAGATGCTAAATTGAGTTTGCCACTGAACTGATGGATTAGGAGATCCGTAGTTTAGCTGACCGTCAGGCTGATAACAAGAGGAAACTTGATGACACTTCAAGGAACAACCCGAACCAACAACAACCTTTCAAAAGGCATAATGTGGCAAGGGCCTATACTGCTGGGCATGGGGAAAAGAAAGTGTACGAGGATCTTATCATCTATGCCCTAAATGCAACTACCATCATGATGGGTAGTGTGCTCCCAAGTGCACCAACTGTAAGAGAACTAGCCATCTAGCCCGAGACTGTAGAAGCCAGTCTGCTTGCTAATAATCAGAGAGCCCAGGGGTGAATCAAAGGGCTGTCACTTGCTTTGAGTGTGGAGCTCAGGGCCATTTCAAGAGGGATTGCCCTAAGCTGAAAAATAACAACTGGGGAAACCAAGCTGGGAACGGTGGAGCAACAGCAAGGGCTTATGCTGTGGGAAATGCAGGGAAAAACCCAGATGCCAATGTAGTTACGGGTACGTTTCTCCTAAATAACCACTATGCTTCTATCTTGTTTGATACTGGTGCCGATAGGAGTTTTGTGTCTACTGCATTTAGTTCTTTGATTGATATCATCCCAACTACACTAGACCATGGTTATGACATTGAGTTATCTGACGATAAAATAATTTGGGTTAATACAATTATACAGGGTTGCACTTTGAATTTTCTAAATCATCCATTCAACATCGATTTAATACCCGTAGAGATTGGTAGTTTTGAAGTCATAATTGGCATGGACTGGTTATCAAAATATCATGATATAATCGTCTATGATGAGAAGATCATTCGTATCCCCTTTGGGAATGAAATCTTAATTGTTCATGGTGATGGAAGCAACAACGAACACGAGTCTCGATTGAACATCATCTCGTGCACCAAAACTCAGAAATACTTGCTGAAAGGATGTCAAGTCTTTTTGGCACATATTACCCCAAAGAAGGCTGAAGACAAGTCAGGGGAGAAGCGACTTGAAGACGTACCAATTGTTCAAGACTTTCTTGAAGTATTTCCTGAGGACTTGTCGGGTATTCCACTAACTCGACAAGTGGAATTTCAAATTGATTTGGTACCTGGTGCAGCACCTGTAGCACGGGCGCCTTATCGATTAGCTCCATCCGAGATGAAAGAATTGTCGGATCAACTGCAGGAACTTTCTGACATAGGCTTTATAAGACCTAGTTTCTCACCTTGGGGAGCTCCGGTCTTGTTTGTCAAAAAGAAGGATAGATCATTCCGGATGGGCATCGATTATCGAGAATTAAATAAGCTAATGGTGAAGAACTATTATCGGCTTCAACGAATTGACTATTTATTCGATCAACTTCAAGGGTTGAGTGTCTACTCGAAGATCGACTTAAGGTCGAGTTATAATGGACTAAGGGTTCGTGAGGAAGACATCCTGAAGACCGCTTTCAGAACTCGATATGGACATTATGAATTTCAAGTTATGTCATTTGGTTTGACTAACGCACTGACTGTATTTATGGATCTCATGAATCGGGTGTGCAAACCATATCTGGATAAATTCGTAATTGTCTTTATTGATAATATTCTGATCTATTTGAAGACCAAGCAAGAGCACGAAGATCATCTCAAGCTAATTTTGGAGTTGCTTAAGAAGGATGAGTTGTATGCAAAATTTTCTAAGTGTGAATTTTGGATTCCCAAAGTATAGTTCCTAGGTCACGTGATTGACAGTATGGGCATTCACGTAGATCCCGCCAAGATCGAGTCTATTAAAGATTAGGCGTCTCCTAAGACTGCAACGGAGATTCGTCAATTTTTAGGTCTTGTCGATTATTATCGAAGATTCATTGAAGTATTTTCCAAGATCGCCAAATCAATGACCAAGCTAACCCAGAAGAAGGTTAAGTTTGATTGGGATGACAAACAAGAAGCTGCTTTCCAGTTATAGAAGGAAAAACTATGCAGTGCACCTATCTTGGCTTTACCTGAAGGAGCTAAGAACTTTATTGTTTATTGTGATACTTCGCATAAAGGATTAGGTGTTGTGTTAATGCAGAATGAGAAGGTGATTGCTTATGCATCATGACAACTAAAAATTCATGAGAATAATTACATGACTCATGACTTGGAGTTAGGAGCAGTAGTGTTTGCTCTAAAGATTTGAAGAAACTACTTGTATGGAACAAAGTGCACCGTGTTCACTGATCACAAAAGTTTACTACATATCCTTGACCAGAAGGAGTTGAACATGAGGAAACGTCGTTGGTTAGAGTTGCTCAATGATTACGATTGCGAAATTCGTTATCACCCGGGGAAAGCAAATTTAGTGGCTGACGCTTTAAGTAGAAAAGAACAAATTAAGCCATTACGTGTTCGAGTCTTAGTTATGACTATTGGTATGGATCTTCCCAAGCAAATTTTGGAAACTCGAACTAAGGCAAGAAAACCTGTAAACCTGGAGGCTGAAGATGTAGGAGGTATGCTAGTTGAGTCTACAAAGGAATCAGAATACCCCAGGAAGGAAAAGTAGGAACTGCGTGCTGACAAATGATGCGTAAATTGTTTTAAATAATTAATTCCCAAGTTTTAAACTTATAAAACTCGTCTACCGATACACGCACTAACGGGCAGAGAACCCGGTCATATATAGTGCAGTAGTTTGGTAAATCTGAGGTCGTCCCAAGAGCTAAGGTTTACTAGTTCTAATTTGATTATGTTACGTTTGAAAATGATTTTTAAGATGATTTTAATAACTATAGAAAAGTAAATGCAGTAAAGTAAAGTGAAAGAAGAATTTAGGGAGAAAAGCGTGCAAACTTAACCATTTCATTACTAATGCTATGATTATATTTTCCTGTGCAATGTTCTATTATAAGTTCCATTAGTGGTTCTAATATCGACATACCTGAATTGGCATTTGAAGTCTGTCCTATACTCACTTTGCGATCCCACATTCTCCTACGATCATACGAGCAGGGCATCCAAGTTTGTAGTGGATAATCCCCAACTATCCTTAAGACCAATCTATAATCTAAACCGATTATTAACCCCCTCTGAAAGAGTTCCTATGCTTTGTAAGTATTTAATATGGCAAAGGCGGTAATGCGTTAAATTCCTACACTAGGGATAGGTGCCAAGCTACTCTAGTACCCCGCTAATCCCAGGTTCAACAAGGTAAGTCTAATAACAGGATTAACAAGATCTAAGCCACCCTCTTAACTACCAAAACACAAGGATCAATAAAAGGCAATAAGGATATCTAACAGAACCATAATTAAACAGGAAACAATAATCATATCAATAGCAATTACATGGTTAGGCCAGTAGTAAGAGTGCTTAGCCGATCATGGTAACAGTAATGCAAGAATTAATGAAAGTAAATATGGATTGAATCATCATTGTTCTTACAGTGAATGTTATGAACGATTAAATACAAGAATTAAGTA
The DNA here is from genome assembly GCA_026074375.1 of Tanacetum coccineum. Lineage (NCBI taxonomy): Eukaryota > Viridiplantae > Streptophyta > Magnoliopsida > Asterales > Asteraceae > Tanacetum > Tanacetum coccineum. Next base: position 207,871 of record BQNB010000120.1, read on the forward strand.
AAGTGACTTCTCCCTTGGACCTTCTGGTGAAATACTTTGGACCTTGGGGGCTTGGTTCACCCCTAGGGACGGAGTTGTGAGTTATGGAAGTGAGTGATGATGAATGAGCCGGATGAGGGCTATATTTATACTTTTCAAAATTGTTACGGTGTAACCCTTATGAGACGTTACGTCGTAACCTTTCTAAGTAGGCTTCCAATCTTCTAGTCTAAAATGACGTTACGGCGTAACCTTGTCGCCTATGTTATGCCATAACGTTGACTCGGATAAATCATCTTCTATGAATTTTGAATGTTACGGCGTAAAGTAGGAGAGACTTTACGCCATAAAAGTTATGATGACTCATTTCTTCTTTAAAATATGTTATGGCGTAATCCTTCGGGATGTTACCCGGTTGTTATCCCAAAAGCTTAATCCATTTCACAACATAAGCTATACCAATAAGCAAAATAGTAGAAAAGAGAAGAGAGAAAAGTTGGAAGATTTATTAGAGAGAAAACTAGAGATGGAAGATTACACACACACACAAACTATGCAAATGGTAACCAACACCCTCTCCATGTGTGGAGAGGGTTCTATTTATACCCTTGAGCCATGAGTGGCATGTGGGCTTTCTAACTTGGGCCGGGCTTGGCTTTTCTTGGGCTTTGAGCCCGAAACATGGACAATATTAGATTACAATCCAAGCCCGTTGAACCCGACTAGCCTATTACTTAACAAGACTAATTACGACTAATAAGACCGATAACATTCTTGTTCGACTTATATAAAATTAAGGCTAACAATCTCCCCCAATGTTGAGGTCTCTTTCTTCAAACTCCTCCGTACTACCGATGACGTTGAAGATATGACTTTTGACGTTTATGCTTTGCCTTGTTTTGGTCTTGTCTTGTTTGTAATGGCTTTGATCATTCATGCTTTGTGATCTTGATGCTAAATTTTCTTATAATAATAGTTACCATTCGAGTATTCGATGTGCTCCGTTTAAAGCACTGTATGGAAGGAAATGTAGGTCGCCCGTTTTGTGGGCTGAAATTGGAGAAAGCAGGTTGATTAGACCAGAATTGGTGCAAGAGATGACTGATAAGGTAGTCTTGATAAAGGAAAAGCTCAAAGTGGGGAGAGATCATCAAAAGAGCCATGCTGATAATAGGCGCAAGCCCACTAGAGTTGGCACCGAGGTATGTAGGACCATTTGAAATCCTTAAAAGGATTGGCCCTGTAGCTTATCGATTAAGATTGCCTGACGAATTGAGTAGCGTGCATGACACATTTCATGTGTCGAATATGAAGAAGTGTTTGGCGGATGCAAATCTGCATGTGTCACTAGACGAGATTAAGATTGACAAAACCTTTTGTTTTGTTGAGGAACCCGTAGAAATTATAGACCGTGAGGTTAAGAGTTTGAAACACAGTAGGATTCTAATCGTTAAAGTTCATTGGAATTCAAAGCGTGGCCCTGAGTTTACGTGGGAACGTAAGAACCATATGAAAGCTAAGTATCCCTGATTGTTTGTTGAATGTGCCATTGAACCTACTAGTTAAATTTTGGGATGAAATTTTCTTAAGGAGGGGATACTGTGACAACCGTGACTTGACCAAGTTAGTCAAACCATTAGAGTTGACTAAAGTATTTATATGTGTTATAATTGTGTGCTTATGTGATCTTATATGAGTATTTAATATCAATCCGTGATGCGTGTTCATCTATTAGTGATTGAGTTGTGGTTTTGGTAGCTATTTTATTTCGTTCACATTTTGTGACGATGAAAATGATAGCATGAGTTTATGCGTTATCGTGTTATTCGGTGAATAGTTGTTGTATAAGCGTTAAACGAATGTGACCAAAAACTGAGACGATACGTAAAGTATATGGAATTACACGATGTCTCCCTAGGAATTGATAACTTTATTCGACCTCTTCCCGCCCTTTTACTCCTCGTAAAAATTAGACTTTTATGGTTTTAGGTATCGAGAATATGAATTTAGCACACTTAAAACTCTTTTTGATTTTTCTATTATAAGGTCAGGAAGGTTAGTTCGATACGGCATATTCCAAGATTAGATACAACGTATTAGGGATTATTAGAGTAGGGACCACGTTTGATAACTTCCAGAATATTCACATACTATTTAATTGAGATACCGGCTCATTGATCTCTCTGGATACGGCGTATTGAGCTTTATTCCTCTGTGGTCTTTGGTGAGTGCAGGCACGGATACGCCGTATCTTCCTTGATGATACAGCGTATTGGGACTTCAAATGTAATTCTTAAATATCTTCATTTAAGCTCCAAAATGCGCGCCTTTTGCTATCTTTCACCAAGTACTCCATAATTACTGCAATTCTCAAATATAAATGATTAAGTAACAATTCTTCGTAATAACTATACAAAATAGGTTAATAACATGGGATAAATGATGCTATCAAATAGATGTTATTTGATGTCATCAAATATCCCCCCACTTAAATCCTACTTGTCCTTTAGTAGCCTTTAGAAGTTTATAAAAATGTATCCCTAAAGATATTTTCCATTAAATCACTTATTTGATCTATTACAAGTACACAACCAAACACCTCACAAAATATAAAGATGAAAACACTCAAATCACTCAACTAATCTATGTGGTAACATGTAGCTAATTCGCTCAATTTCTCGGTCGTGACTAGTATTCTATCATAAGCTTGGCAATGATACACATCTCTACCACTAAAGCTAAGGAGTAACAAGTTTATAAACGTAAATATAGGTTTTTGTATGGAAAGGCTTATGGTTGATCATTCTATAATCTTTCACCAAAAGTATCACTCCAACAAGGCAGTTAAAGCATACATACATGGCCGTAATGACAGAATAGACATGTGTGTTCGATTACATCCTCATTCGAATAACCAACGGTTAGGATGAAGAATGATATAAGGTATGAACCTTCTAACTTTCACCAAAAGTCGTAAATCAACGAGGTAACTAAGACATGCATACATGGCCGTAACGACGGAATAGATATGCATGCTCGAACAAGTCCTCATTCGCGTAAAACCAGCGGCTAATCATTAGGTGAGAGGGAAGTAAATTGTTGTTAAATAAAAATCAAGAAACAAATAGATTAATCGTAAAGTACAAGTTACTAGACACTTTTTCCCAACCGTTATCATGACAAAGACACGACTATTTACAATGTCTTGATCATCGATCAAAAACAACAACCTAAGTTGGCGTTCCCTTAACGGTCAACTTCCCAATCATCCCAAAACTTTACCTACTCTACAAGGCAAGTGGCGATATCTTCCACTTTGTAAAATACTCTACATCGTTGATTTTTGTTGCGTATCAACGAATAATCGATCCTTCGTGTAATTTCTTAGGTAGTTGCGAAATGAATATCTTCAAACTTTCTTCTCTTTCTTTTTTGTATTTGTCTCATTTTTCCATTTTTTACCATCTAACTATATACGAAACTCAGAGTAGTTTCACCATCTTTACGATCATAATAATTCCGGATAATTTCTTCGATAGTTCCTTCGTTCTTCAATTTCACCATTAATTGTGATGGTAGTAAAATCACATGAGTTTTGACTACTAATATACATTCTCATTTTCAATATGCAAATTTCCAACCACACCAAAGATAGAAAATGACACAAGACTCGGGAAATACAAACTTTAGACTTTAAGCAATTAACAACTGTAAATTAAACTTAATCTAACAAGGTAGGTTCAGGTGTAAGGGTGTAACGAAACAAATAGTTGGTGTAAGTCCCTAAAGGATTGACTCTACAGGTTGTTCTAGTGGATCTTCACTCTAAAGATGAGAGTGGAAAAGGGTTTAAATGGGAGGTTAACTAACCGGTGTAGTTAGTTAATAAACAACATGTAAAGGTGATTTGGGTGTAATCCTAAAATTTACGAATTTAAACAAGTTACTCCATCTAAATCCATAGTACTCATCACTGTGGTCTCGAGTGATAAACCAAGCCAAGTTCTAAAGTCTACAACATCACCGGCACACTCATATTTTGTGGAATTTGGGTAAACATTTAGAAACGGATAGGCTAAATTCTCACAATATCTAACAAGGGTTATTGTGTGCGGGTTATGTATCATGTAATTTCACAAAAGTATGCCTTGAAAATTAGGACAAGTATATATTCTAATTCCTTCCCCCCCTCACTTGAATTATACAACGTCCTCGTTGTATATATAAAAAATAAATACGAGAATTTAAAAAGAATTAGAATGAGAAACTCCCCTGATTTTTGCTTGGTAGATTCTTTAAGTTGTGTTTATGAGCAAGATTGTGTGCTGAAAAAGCGTCTGAATCCTAGCACGAACAACACACACACATAGAATTCTAGAAAATATGAATTCCACCAACTTTGTCGATATTTCTTTCA
>BQNB010000121.1:0-42540 GCA_026074375.1 Tanacetum coccineum
ATATAGTCAAACTGTATTTATACATCTTGGCTATCATCCTTAATAGGCTGCAGAGATCTATTCAGTTTGGGACTCACAAAGCACTTCAAGACACTAAGTCTTGACGAATCGAGATCGCCTGATTTTGATTTATTTTCTGACCAAGAAGAATATTCGAAGGAAGAAGTTGCGAAAACAATGGCAGAAACTATGGAACAATACATGAGCAAAACTCGAGCTGACTATGGATTAGGAATTGCTAGGCTGATAACGTACCTTTTTGGGGGTAATTATAATATATATATATATAGTATACGTATTCTAAAAGATTCAAAGAAATTACTTTTGACCAAAGTAAAATCTAAAATTTCCCGCGTCGTGTCCTGACGAGGCATGAATGGAAAATCGAGTTTTGGTTAGGGACTTATGCTTGAATAATCACAAATTGGGATTTGGTTTTCTAATCTACTAATAACATGCAAAAACAGATAAATGAAAACTAAAAACGAAAGCAATTAAAGAAAAACACTAAAAACGTTAACGGGATTCAAACCCGTGCTTTAAAAAACTAAATCTTACAAATTTAACCCTACAAATGCAATTTTAATTTTCCTAGGACCTAAATGATAAAAGAAAAATTTGAAAAAAAAAGAATTATATTTTGACTTTTATTTAATTTTTTATGAATTAAAAACAATTTTAATAAAATTAAATGATTAAAAATAGTAAACTAAATGAGAAAAATCTAATTTTTTTATAAAAAGTACTTAAGAGTGAGATGAATCTAGGAAAAATACAATGAGGTCACCAGCTTATCTCAATAAGCTGGAAATAAGCCCAAAAGGGCTGATAGGCATATTGGGCTAAAAGGGTTTAAAAGTTAAGTGGTGTAGGGCTATAACAGATAGCCCTACTAGTGCTGATGGTTAGTGTGTGTGTATGCTGGGACGTGTGTGTATGAAAGGGGGGGGGGGGTCACAGGTTCAAAACCTGTGGCTTCCCTTTTTGTAAATTTTTTTATTTTCTTTTTACAAACTTATAAAACAGACAAAAATAAGCAGCTTTATAAATAACAACTTTTTCTAAAATCTTATAAATAAGCTGGAAAAAGAGCAAAGAAAACAGAAAATTCACTTTTTTTTACACTAAGACTTAAAGGGCTTAACAGTTTGGCTTATTTAAGAACAACTAAGCAAACAAGAAACAAATTAGCTGACAGATAATGACATAGATTAAAAATCAATTATGAGCAAATATGAGCAAAGAAAACTACCAGATAAGCACTAAAACGCTATAAGTACTTTTGGCTAAAAATGCTAGCCAAACAGCCTAAGTATCACTTTTCTAGCTTATTTTTAAGCTAGATAAAGGATCCTTATGGCTTAGTGACTTATAGGCAGCTTAAGCTTGACCTATAAGCTACTAGAATCAGCAATCAAAAGGAAGTTTGAAACACTTATAAGCCAAGAAAAAGGCTTATGAAAAGGACTGATCACACAGATTTTACTTTTTGGTTTTCTTTCAAAAGACAAAATGGCTTAATGCAGCCTTAATTTTAAGCAAGTAAAACAAGACTGAATTGCAAAATAAGTTAAAACAGATCAAGCTCACTATCTAATGAGCTCATGTTTTGAAAATCAGAGACTAAAACTACTTTTAACTTATCTAAAATTGAAGATCAAGAACTGACTTTTTAAGAGTTAAACAAAAAAAACTTGACATAATTTCTTAGAACACAAATGGCCAATGCACACTTAAACAAGCTATGCTCTACTGCATTTAAGGCTTAAAAACAAGATGGAAACAACACTTTAAAGCACCTTAATCACAGTCTTAACAATTGGACTGAAAACTTTGAACTAGGAAACCACAGGTTTAAGGCATGAGTGCATAAGACCCTAACTTGAAATTTAAACCTTATTAACTGAATTTAACTAACTTATAAACTTAATTTGAGCTTATGAAAATTGACTAAAAGACCCAAGGACACAACACACTCATTTTGACCCGTTTTGAGTCCTGTCCCAAACACCCCTTTAATAACACAAAAACATTTTTTTACTTAAAAACAGATTCTGAAACTTAACAAAACCCAAAAACAGATTAAGCATAAGTTAAAACAAGTATAAATGAGCAATTATAACAGAACATTAAGCATTAAATAAGCAGAATCAGGCAAATGCTTAAAAATAAGCAAAACTTGAAAAAGTAAACTTACAAGGGTCCAAATGTTTTGTAAAGGTCCTAAATCTATCCTAACCCCCTAGTCCATGTTCTGAATTAGCTTTTAACCCAAGGATCCTTCCATGTTTGATCCTTCATCCATTAGCAGCATATAGAACACCAAATCCAAATGCAACAGTAACTTTAAAATTTTAAATGAGACAGTTAAAACTTTAAAACAGAATTGAGAGGACTTTTAAAAGCTTATTTATGTGAACTTGAAACAAAAGTGAGCTTAGATTGCATAAGTAGAAAATAGAATTAACTTGACAAAATAAATTGACTTTCATTAATCATTAAGAACTTGTTACAATGCTTGAAACAGTAAAAATAGAATTTTAAATGACATTTTAATAAAAATTACACTACTCCTAGTTACAATTACACTAGATAGATTCTTCAATGAAGAAATAAGCCTATATATATATAGCCGAATAAGCTAACACTTGTGCTTGTTGTGTTTCTTGTGTGAGGAGAGTCAAAAGGCATCATCAAACCCTCCATTTTTCTTGTCCAACAAGGTGTATAATCTGAGCCATTGAGATTTTTGTCTTCAACCTTCAACCAATGGGGTTGTGTGGGATTGCCAACATGGCTTTGGGGATTTGTGAAGTGGGGTTGAGTTTTGGCTGTTTGTAGCAGGTTGCTACAGTGTCACGTGGGTTGGAAGGGATGTACAGTAGGTTTTTGGGCGGGAAAGGTTTAGGGGTTTAACTGGGTAAAGGTTTATGGTTTGATAGGAATAACCCCTCAACTTGTGTTGTTTAATTGCAATGATGGTCCTTGGGTGATAAAGAGTTTTTGTGGGTTGGCAGGTTTAGTCCTTGAGGAAGTATAGTATATTTTCACCGACAGTCCTTAAAGGACTAACGGTGTAGGGTGTAATTGGTTATGGGTCTAACAACTGTTAGGTTGTTTTAGGTTGAAGTGATTTTGGGCTTGGTTGGGCCGTATGTAATAAAAGAAAGGAATTGGGCCCTTTTTAGCATTTAAGGTTATAAGTCATGATATAAATGACTTAATGGGCTGCCCCGGCCCATTAGATGGGTGCGGGTTGGCCCATTAAGTATTTCTTCGATTTCGACTCCGCCTTTGACTTTGACTTTTTCGGGGTTGACTTTTTGGTTGACTTTTGACTTTGACTTTTTGGCTTTTCACGCTCTTTCCATTCCCTGCTTGGTTTTGTCCGTTTTTGGCTTCGTTTTTGTCCTTTTCTTAGATATTCGTTTCCTGCACAATATAAATGCAAAACACACAAATACAATGTATTTTTGGTATGTTTTTAATCTTTTAAGCACGTTTTTAAAGGTCAAAGGTATGTGTATTTAAACACATACCAAAATCCCCCATACTAAATTATTGCCGTGTCCTCACGCAATGCCATAACTAAACACTTAAGAAAACTAAGAATCTCAATCCCCCTCGACTAATTACCTCGAAAAGTAGCTAAGTGTTCATCGAGGGGAATTAAAGAAATCAATAGCTTTGAAAAGCCCCGTTTTTACCATTTTTAAATTTACACTTATTACCACACATTTTTTGTATTTTCCTTTTTCTCATTTTTTGGATTTTTTCTTTTTAAGTAACTAACTAGAATGTTTGAGCTTTCGTTATTTTTATAACATTAGGGATCATAGAACAAGAATCGCCTATTGAATAATCTATAGATGTCCAATGGATAAATTCATCGTCCCTGATTTTTCACTTATTCCAAACCAAGCTTAAAACGAAATCACCGTTAAATATAAGTTAAGATGCTAACATTACTCATACTTGTAACTTGTGAACTTTTCACTCCCGACAATTATTATATCTTAAGTGAATGTGCCATTTCGAATTTCAACCATGGATCAACGTTTTGCAAAATTTCTATGCTTCACGATCCACCCGAGAATAATGAGTTTGAAGGCGAGATCATCCCATGTAGCGACTTTTGTCTCGGCACATCCCAACCTTGCGGCTAAGTACCCCACAGAGACTAGTATCGAGACTCACGGACCTTCGGTTTTAAAAACTCTTAGGTTTCCCGTATATACATAGCTTATTTAGAAGACTGCAACATCGGTTGTGAGCCGACAAGATGCAATAAACTTTTATTAGCCCACAGTTTATTATTATTGTTGTTACCTCATTTTTTTCAACACATTTTTAATTTTTTTTTTACACTTTATATTACCATGATATAGAGAAAATTCCGTTTTAGAAAATGTAAGTATAATTTGAACTAAAATTATTGATATCGAAAATACTTCAAAAATTGTTGATTTAAGTTTAATTTTCAAAAATAGCACGTATTATTAGTCCGGTTAGGAGCTTATGGGTGAAAAAGCCACAAATTACAGACATGAGCTTGTAAGATTTCCAAATAATCCTTGTTTAGCATCTAACTCATACTTAACTCTATCATTTTTCGTTTCTTCGCAGAGATCCGCGAATGCTTAGTCTAAAAGTTAAGGAACAAGCTAGAGCTCAACACGCTCGATCGAGTCAAAATTTATTCTTATTCTATCCAGCAGGAAAGTCAAAATTGTGACAAAACACTTATTTTATTTTTGAAAATTTTAATTTTTTTCATTTTTTTGGTATTTTGGTGGTAAAAACGGGATTACGTGAAAACAACGACTGCAGGCACAATCAAATCGATAGACCCCCCCCCCCCCCATACTAGAACTAAACATTGTCCTCAATGTTTTAAGCCGGGTCTCTACGTAAATTTAAGGTCGTTTATTAATTATGCCAAAAGAAAAACGTTAGTCGATAAGATTTGGATATTGGATTCCCAAATGAAGCTGAGGATGTGAAGCTCTTGTGAACGAATGACAAAAACCGCGAGCACGAGAGTCATCATAATCCGCGCAATCCTGGACATACAACACAAAACACAAGAAAGGGTATAGGCGAGCCTCCTCACAACACACTTATTCATTAATAAAACTAAGGGATAAGCATGGGTTGCCACCCACGAAGCGCTTGTTTATTAATGAGTCACTAAGCTTGACTCGATCCCCTCATACTTGAGCAGGTCAAGGGGGATAGAAATGGAGAAACGGAACATCCAAGTTAGGAATGTCCCCTCCATAAATCAGCATCGGGCTCTCAGAAATGAGGTGGAAAACTTTAAAGCCCCGATGAGATAAGAGATGAGGAGATTTTTCCTCATCTGCAGCAAGAATACTAGAATTGACAACTTTGTCCTCATTTTCGGATGAAAATGGAAGCAAAGTGTCAATCACTGGAAAAGGAGGATCACGAATGAATGAGAAAGAAAATTCACCCGGTGATAGAAATATCATGGATTAGACTCCAATGAATATCCCTGGATCAAAAATCTTGTTTCTAGTTCCGGAAGGAAAAGAAACTACAAGGTCGGATCCGAGGGAATCACTAGAAAGAGTAAAATCCGAATCCAGATGAAGGGTGTGATGGGTGGGAAAAACATTAGGCACATGAACTCTTGGTTCTCTTGTTGGATTATCAAGGATATCCTCCACTACATCTATAGTGAAATTGCCCAGCTCGGGCTCAATCTTAAAGTAGAAACAACCATACTCTGATGGAGATATGATGTGAGCGAGTTCACCGGCAAACTCCTCATGATAAAAGTCACTCCTATCGGCAGGAGGAAATGGATCGATCGAAAGATCAAAGATGAACGAATCATATTGAGAAAAATCAGTATGAGTAGTGGTACTGCCACTACTAGTCTCTTCAATATGATCGTCATCAAAATAGAAAGCTTCATAATCCGGAAAAGAATAATCAGAACGAGTAGTGGTACTGCCACTACTAATCTCTTCCAGATTAAAGCAAAAAGTTTCAGATTCGGGTAAAGAATTATCAAAGGTGTTAGTCTCCTCCAAGAAAAAGTTAAGAGATGTGGAGGAAGACTTGGTCACAAAATCAGAAGATGGAGTGGGATTATCTTTTAATGCTTCGATCTTAGCAATAAGAAGATTGACATTCAACAATTTTTCACGAAGAATATCATCTTTGATTGTTAGAAGAATATCAGTATCAATCCCTCCAACTTCCGGGATAACAATCTCCACCACCTCTAAGCTGACGAGCTCAGAATCGGGAGGTGATGCATCGACATAATCGATGTCCTCACCGTAGGGAGAATCGTCATCACTCGAAGAATAATCATTGTTGGAATCGATGACAATTTCAGAATGATCTTTGGAAGCTTCCAGAGGGGTGGGATGGTCACAAAGAGGTACATCACACATACTGTCGGGAATACCCTCGGACTCACTTGGGATTGGGACAAGGTTCTCAATACTAGACTTTATTACTTCGTTCGATTCCGTTGCCAGAATAGTGTCAAGATGCTCATCCTCCATTATGAGAGAGTCAACGGGCTCCTCGATTAATAAAACGGGTGTGATTGCAACACACGGAGGAAGTCCAGAAATAATAATATCTTTCAAGGGAATAGAACTTTCCTCGTCATCGTCATCATCGTAGTAAATGGCAGGACGATTCCAACTCGGACTATTAATATACTCTGCCTGCTCCTCACTTATAATTTGCACATCATTAAGATGTTTGTGAAGCAATTCTTGTATAACCTCTGGTTGATGTTGCTTTTCTTTACAAGCATGTTTAATTTCAAAAAAATTATCCCAAGCTTGGATTAAAACCTTTGGCGTTTCCCTAAAAGATATACGGTTAAATTTCTTAAAAAATGTTTCTATAGATTCCATAAGGTTTTCTCTAGCTTGCAACATTTCCACAGTCGTTTCTTGAGGAGGATGATGAATGATGAGATACTGCGGGGGTTGAACTTGGTCAAAATCGAAAGAATTAGAATCATAGCAAAAATTTGGTTCATATTAATTTTCATTCATCGGATGAGATTGAAAAGTCTCATGAGGACCCCCGCAGTTTTCACAACAAAGATATTGTTGTTGAAAGTTAAATGGAGTTTGTGGGAAGTTAAAGTCTTGATTTTAACACGGTTATGGGTTATAGGTAAACGGAACCTGAGGTGAACAATCGTGACCATAATAAGCATCGTTCCCACAAAACTCATAAGAATATGTCGGGGGTTGTGGAGGTGGGTTAGGAGAATCATCCACAAAATTAAGATTGGAATCATAAGTGAATGAATTTTCGTCTCCGGAATAGGATGTCGGATGAAAACTTGGCAAAGTCTGTGGGAACTCATCAACGTTTTGATGGTAGCATGGTTCCGGATTAGAGATAATCGGAACTTTCGGTGGACAATTATAGCCATAATGAGCACCTTTCCCACAAGACTCGCAAGTACATCGTTGACAAAAGATATCGTCTAACGAATCACCACACCCGTAACAACAATGGTGGTCAATATGTGGAGGACTTTGTGAAGAATTTTCACCGGGGTCCTGATTGAAGACTAATGGCTCTTGAGGTGTATCAACAACGTTAGTATTGTCATTGGATGACTCAGAAGTGTTTAGAATTTCATTTTCATCACAAATTGTAAGATAAACTTCATTCAAACACTTTCGCACAAAAGCACAAGGTCGACAATATAGACCATCAACCGGGTCTCCACAATTGGGACAAATTTTTTCAAAAATAGGGGGTCGTTGAGATGAATTTTCATTACTCGAAGCACAAACAAAGCAAAATCCTTTACTAAGTCCAGATCCACACCTCATGCAAGTACACCGTTTACAATGTTCATGTTCTTCTAACGGATCTTTACAATGAAAACAATGACATTGATTGAACGAAGATGTTTGGGGTTGTGAGGTGAGTCTGGGATTTCATCATAAGAAATCAGATTAGGATCACGAACAAAATTGTCTACGGAATTCACATTTGAACAACAATGTTCTTTGTTATACAAAGCTCCACAAGACGAACATTCTTTAGATCCATACATGATGATAGAATTAAAGAGGGATAAAGAGAAGAATTAAACAATTTAGAGGGTCGAGAAAATAAGAATTAAATAAAATAAGAGGATAAAGGAGAATATTTTTGGTTTTTCATGTATTACAAATACGAAAGAAAAAATGTTTTTGGTAACCGATAATCGAACAAGTGTACGGTAGCTCTTTAAAAGAAAAACGCACAAAGGAGCGCAGGAGCGGGAAAGCGCGAAGCTATTAAAAAACTTCTTCTTTCGGGTCGTAGTTTGTTGGAACAACCCTCCTTATACCCCCCTTATAGTTTGTTAATCAATCAAAGGTGAGCCGAATTCACAAGTGACACAACGGTCGATTTTGTTGGTTTTTCATTTTTTTTGGATTTTTGATTACTTAAGACCACTATCGAATTACTAGTAGTATCCTAGTGTTGGGACTGCGAATATATACGGGTGTCAATGAAGTCTCTGTCTTACGCTTATTTTAGCTCCCTAAAGAGAATGTTCTGTTTGTCTGGTGTACAAAGCTCCACATGACGAAAATTCTTTAGAATCCATTCATGATGATCGAGAGAAGTAGAGGGATAAAGAGGAAGAATTAAACAAGTTTAGAGGGTCAGAGGAAAATAAGAATTCATATGAAATAGAGGCTAAAGGAGTATATTTTTTTCGTTGATTTCATGTATTCACAAGATAAGAAAGATAGAAAAAATATTTTTGGTAACCAAAAGTCAAAAGTCGACGGTAGCTCTTTAGAAAAACTCACAAAAAAGCGGTTGGTAGTGGTCAGCGCAGAAGGCTTATTCATAAAAACCCTTCGCCTTTCAGGGATCGGATGATCGTTGAGCAACCTCCTTAAAACTTTATTCTATAGTTCGTAATCCCAAAGGTGAGCCGTATTAACAATTGACATCACGGTTCTTTTGTTGGTTTTTCAAATATTTTTTGGATTTTATGATTACTTGATAATAAAAGAAAATATTCACAAACGGAAAGCAATAACTTCACGAGGAAGGTTCTTCAAGGCACAACAAACTTTAACTCGATAAATCGCAACACAACCTCCCCGGCAGCGGCGCCAAAATGACAACGTACATTTTTAGGGGTAATTATAATATATATATATATAGTATACGTATTCCAAAAGATTCAAAGAAATTACTTTTGACCAAAGCAAAATCTAAAATCTCCAGGTGGTTGTCCTGGCGAGTGTGTTTGTGAATGAAACTCGGTTTAGGTTTGGGACTTTATTCTTGAATAATCACATCTCAATTGGGATTTGGTTTTCTAATCTATAATGAACATGCAAAAACAAGATACAATGAAAACGAAAATAACGACAGCAATTAGAACGAAAAACACCATAAAAACGTTTAACGGGATTCGACCGCGTGCTTTAAAAAACTTATAATCTTTTACATTTTTACAACTCTACTTAATGCGCAATTTTAATTTTTAGGACCTAAATGATAAATAATAAATTGAAAAATAACAGAAAAATATTTTTTTTGACTTTTTAGTTTACTTATTTGTGTTTTAATGATTAATCAAAGTGTTTGTAATGAAATATAAATGTATTTAAAAAATAGTAAACTAAAATGAGGAAAATCTGAAAAATTTATTTAAATAAGTAATTAAGATTGAGATGTAATCTAGGAATGAAATACTATGAAGGTCAACAGTTCATCTCAAGTGAAGTGGCAAATTAAGCCCAAAAGGGCTGATAGGCTTATTGGGCTAAAAGGGTTTAAAAGTTAAGTGGTGTAGGGCTATAACAGATAGCCCTACTGGTGCTGATGGTTAGTATTTTAGTATGTGTGTATGCTGGGACGTGTGTGTGTGAAAAGGGGGGGGGGGTCATAGGTTCAAAACCTGTGGCTTCCCTTTTTGTGAATATTTTTTTCTTTTTACAAACTTATAAAAGAGACAAACACTAAAGCAGCTTTTTAAAATAACAAACTTTTTCTAAAATTTACTAAACTAAGCTGGGAACAAGAGACACAGTAAAACAGAATAAAATTCACTTTTTTTTACAGCTAAGACTTAAAGGGCTTAACAGTTTGGCTTATTTAAGAATAACTAAGAAAATGGAAAAAAATAAGTGATAAAACAGAATAATGAATGAGGACCTAAAAAATCAATTAGGAGCAAATATGAGCAAAGAATGAAAGCAACCAGATAATCACTTAAAATGGCTATTAAGCCATTTTGGCACTTAAAATGGTCTAGCCCAAAATCAACTCCTGTAGTATAAATTTATCGCTAGCTTATTTTTAAGTAGATATACGGATGCCGCTTATGGCTTCTTAAAGCAATAACTTCACGAGGAAGGTTCTTCAAGGCACAACAAACTTTAACTTGATAAATCACAACACAGTCTCCCCGGCAGCGGCGCAAAATTATAACGTACATTTTTAGGGGTAATTATAATATATATATATATAGTATACGTATTCCAAAAGATTCAAAGAAATTACTTTTGACCAATGCAAAATCTAAAATCTCCCGGGTCGTGTCCCGACGAGGCGTGAATGGAAAATCGAGTTTAGGTTTGGGACTTATGCTTGAATAATCAAAAATTAAGATTTGGTTTTCTAATATACTAATAACATGCAAAAACAGATAAATGAAAACTAAAAACGAAAGCAATTAAAGAAAAACACTAAAAACGTTAACGGGATTCAAACCCGTGCTTTAAAAAACTAAATCTTACAATTTTAACCCTACAAATGCAATTTTAATTTTCCTAGGACCTAAATGATAAAAGAAAATTTTGAAAAAAAGAATTATATTTTTTTGAATTTTATTTAATTTTTTATGAATTAAAAACAGTTTTAATGAAATTAAATGATTAAAAATAGTAAACTAAATGAGAAAAATCTGAAAAAATTATAAAAAGTACTTAAGAGTGAGCTGAATCTATGAAAAATACAATGAGGTCACCAGCTTATCTCAAAAAGCTGGAAATAAGCCCAAAAGGGCTGATAGGCTTATTGGGCTAATAGGGTTTAAAAGTTAAGTGGTGTAGGGCTATAACAGATAGCCCTACTGGTGCTAATGGTTAGTGTGTGTGTATGCTGGGACGTGTGTGTGTGAAAGGGGGGGTCATAGGTTCGAAACCTGTGGCTTCCCTTTTTGTGATTTTTTTTAATTTTCTTTTTACAAACTTATAAAAGAGACAAAAATAAGCAGCTTTATAAATAACAACTTTTTCTAAAATCTTATAAATAAGCTGGAAAAGAGTAAAGAAAACAGAAAATTCACTTTTTTTACACTAAGACTTAAAGGGCTTAACAGTTTGGCTTATTTAAGAGCAACTAAGCAAACATGAAACAAATTAGCTGAAAACAGATAATGACATAGACCTAAAAATCAATTATGAGCAAATATGAGCAAAGAAAACAACCAGATAAGCACTAAAATGCTATAAGCACTAAAATGCTATAAGCACTTTTGGCTAAAAATGCTAGCCAAACAGCCTAAGTAATACTTTTCTAGCTTATTTTTAAGCTAGATAAAGGATTCTTATGGCTTAGTGACTTATAGGCAGCTTAAGCTTGACCTATAAGCTACTAGAATCAGCAATCAAAAGGAAGTTTGAAACACTTATAAGCCAAGAAAAAGGCTTATGAAAAGGACTGATCACACAGATTTTACTTTTTGGTTTTCTTTCAAAAGACAAAATGGCTTAATGCAGCCTTAATTTTAAGCAAGTAAAACAAGACTGAATTGCAAAATAAGTTAAAACAGATCAAGCTCACTATCCAATGAGCTCATGTTTTGAAAATCAGAGACTAAAACTACTTTTAACTTATCTAAAATTGAAGATCAAGAACTGACTTTTTAAGAGTTAAACAAAAAAACTTGACAGAATGTCTTAGAACACAAATGGCCAATGCACACTTAAACAAGCTATGCTCTACTGCATTTAAGGCTTAAAAACAAGATGGAAACAACACTTAAAAGCACCTTAATCATAGTCTTAACAATTAGACTGAAAACTTTGAACTAGGAAACCACAGGTTTAAGGCATGAGTGCATAAGACCCTAACTTGAAATTTAAACCTTATTAACTGAATTTAACTAACTTATAAACTTAATTTGAGCTTATGAAAATTGACTAAAAGACCCAAGGACACAACACACTCATTTTGACTCGTTTTGAGTCCTGTCCCAAACACCCCTTTAATAACACAAACATATTTTTACTTAAAAACAGATTCTGAAACTTATCAAAACCTAAAAACAGATTAAGCATAAGTTAAAACAAGTACAAATGAGCAATTATAACAGAACATTAAGCATTAAATAAGCAGAATCAGGCAAATACTTAAAAATAAGCAAAACTTGAAAAAGTAAACTTACAAGGGTCCAAATGTTTTGTAAAGGTCCTAAATCTATCCTAACCCCCTAGTCCATGTTCTGAATTAGCTTTTAACCCAAGGATCCTTCCATGTTTGATCCTTCATCCATTAGCAGCATATAGAACACCAAATCCAAATGCAACAGTAACTTTGAGATTTTAAATGAGACAGTTAAAACTTTAAAACAGAATTGAGAGGACTTTTGAAAGCTTGTTTATGTGAACTTGAAATAGAAGTGAGCTTAGATTGCATAAGTAGAAAACATAATTAACTTGACAAAATAAAATTGACTTTCATTAATCATTAAGAACTTGTTACAATGCTTGAAAAAGTAAAAACATAATTTTAAATGACATTTTAATAAAAATTACACTACTCCTAGTTACAATTACACTAGATAGATTCATCAATGAAGAAATAAGCCTATATATATATATATATATATATATATATATATATATATATATATATATATATATATATATATATATATATATATATATATATATATATATATAGCCGAATAAGCTAACACTTGTGCTTGTTGTGTTTCTTGTGTGAGGAGAGTCAAAAGGCATCATCAAACCCTCCATTTTTCTTGTCCAACAAGGTGTGTAATCTGAGCCATTGAGATTTTTGTCTTTAACCTTCAACCAATGAGGTTGTGTGGGATTGCCAACATGGCTTTAGGGATTTGTGAAGTGGGGTTGAGTTTTGGCTGTTTGTAGTAGGTTGCTACAGTGTCACGTGGGTTGGAAGGACTGGTTTTTTACTGATGGCGTTTGTGGGGCAGGAAAAGGAAGGAAGGTTTAGGGGTTTAACTGGGTAAAGGTTTGTGGTTTGACAGGAATAGCCCCTCAACTTGTGTTGTTTAATTGCAATGATGGTCTTTGGGTGATAAAGAGTTTTTGTGGGTTGGCAGGTTTAGTCCTTGAGGGAGTATAGTATGTTTTCACCCACAGTCCTTAAAGGACTAACGGTGTAGGGTATAACTGGTTATGGGTCTAACAACAGTTAAGGTTGTTTTAGGTTGAAGTGATTTTGGGCTTGGTTGGGCCGTATGTAATAAAAGAAAGGAATTGGGCCCTTTTTAGCATTTAAGGTTATAAGTCATGATATAAATGACTTAATGGGCTGCCCCGGCCCATTAGATGGGTGCGGGTTGGCCCATTAAGTATTTCTTCGGTTTCGGCTCCGCCTTTGACTTTGACTTTTTCAGGGTTGACTTTTTGGTTGACTTTTAACTTTGACTTTTTGACTTTTCACGCTCTTTTCATTCCGTGCTCGGTTTTGTCCATTTTTGGCTTCGTTTTTGTCCTTTTCTTAGATATCCGTTTCCTGCACAATATAAATGCAAAACACACAAATACAATGTATTTTTGGTATGTTTTTAGTCTTTTAAGCATGTTTTTAAAGGTCAAAGGTATGTGTATTTAAACACATACCATAGGCCTAAGATCGAGGACAAGGATAGTTTTGAATTGAAAGGCCAATTTCTCAAGGAACTACGTGATAACACCTTTAGCGGTTCGGATCATGAAGATACGAACGAACATATTGAGAAAGTTCTTGAGATCGTGGACTTATTCCACATCCCCAATATTACTATAGACCAAGTGATGCTTAGAGCCTTCCCCATGTCCTTAACTAGAGCCGTAAGTTGTTGGCAAAGAAACAAACCGCCTGGTTCGATTATAACTTAGGAAGATCTGAAGACAAAGTTTCTAAGCAAATATTTCCTACCTGCTCGTACTGCAAAGAAAATGGAGGAGATCAACAACTTCAGCAAGAACAGGATGAAAATCTCTATCAAGCTTGGGAGCGATTTAAAGAACTCTTGATAAAGTGTCCTCAACATTATTTATTAGAGATGCAGGAGGTAGTTTTATTTTATAATGGATTGGTGTTCCAACTAGACAAATTCTTGATTCAAGAGGAGCCATACCATCAAAGACTGTTGCTGATGTTAAAGTATCCATCCAAGAAATGGCTGAATACTCACAAAAATGGAACAATGGAACATCAAGGACCAGAAGTACTGAAACTTCTGACGGATTAGCAGCCATACAAGCATAACTCAACAATCTTGGAAGAGAAATCAAGAAAGCGAATGAAAAAGTTTATGCTGCTCAAGTAGGATGTGAACAATGTAAAGGTCCTCACTACAACAAAGATTTTCCACTCAAGGAAGAAGGTAAAACCTTCGAAGAAGCTTACTACACACAATTTGGTGCACCTTTTCAAGGAGGGGGATATAGAGCAACTGCTCTGGGATTTTATCAAAGGAACAACATGAATCCTTTGTACCAAGAATGAAGGCAATCTACGGAAGATACCCTGAGCAAGTTTATGAGTGAATCGGCAAAAAGACATGAGGAGAACTCCAATTTGATCAAAGAGATTCGAGCTTCAACGGATACTACCATAAGGAACCAAAGAGCACCGATTAGAACTTTGGAGATCCAAATCGGGCAAATGAGCAAGGTCCTACAGGAAAGAGGATTTGGAAGTCTACCAAGCTCAACTAAAACTAACCCGAGAGACCATGTCAAGTCGATCTCAACTATTGTTGAAGGTGATTCAAGCTCGATACGCCGTATGAGATCCTCCCATTACGCCATATCCACTAGACAGAAACGTACACTGGTGTACGAGATAAAACAAATGACAATTCCATTTCCAAGTCGTTTAAATGGTTACTACTGTGAAGAAAATAAGGGATCATATGGACCACAATTCTCGGAAGCTTACTATGAAGCTTCACATATCAATAATTCCATACCTAGAAAGGAGAAAGACCCAGGGAGTTTCACTTTACCTTGCTTTATTAATAATGTTTGATTTGATAATGCCCTTGCTGACTTAGGATCTAGCGTAAGTGTTATGCCTCTCTCGACCTACCTTAACTTAGGATTAGGCGAATTAGCTCACACTAGGTTGACAGTTGAACTAGTAGATAGGACTGTGAAATATCCAAAAGGAATTGCTAAAAACGTGCTAGTAGGTATTGGTAAATTTATTTTCCCCGTAGACTTTATAATTCTTGATATGCCCGAGGATATCAAAGTGCCCTTGATCCTCAGAAGACCATTTTTGTCTACCGCCCGTGCTAAGATTGATGTTTTCAAAAGAAAGATTACCTTAAGAGTTAGGGAAGAGAAAATAATTTTCAAAAGTGTTAAACCTGCTAGTAGTTTAATTAAGAGGGTCTACATGCTAAGCTTAAGAGAAAGAATGAAACTTGATTTAGAAGCCTGGCTAATGGGAGAAACTTTGGTGTTGAATAGATCATTAGACCCTTTCTTTGAGGATTACATAGAACTAGACGATCTTAATGTACAATTAGAGCTTAGAAGAGACCAAGTTGATGATTTAATGCCCACCATTGAGGAAGGTGAGGTAGTTGAGGAATTTAGATCTAGGAATGATGCTAGAATGGTTAACAAAGTTTTTGGATATCCTAGTAATTGCGACCACGATAAGAAGATCCGTATGGATTGTGCCTACAACTTGAAGTTATTTTGCATGATAGGTTTTGAATTTTTGCACGCTAATTTTTTTCCCTATATTGTACGTCAATGTAATGTCCAAAAAGTTTCATAATTCTATAATGAAGGATAAAATGGAATACAAGGGAAATAATGTAGTCGGAGCCTTAATGAACATACCTATCTTTGTTGAAACTTTTTCTATCTTAACAGATTTCGCAGTTTTAGAAGATATGGATGCTTATCGTGATGAAGGAATGGGTGATGTTATTTTTGGCGAACCGTTTTTAAGAGAAGTAGGGATTAATGCAAAATGGTTTGAAGGAATGATTACCATTCAAAATGGTAATGAAGAAGTTACTTACCAAATGGTGCGATCACATCAAAGGTTTAAACACCACACTAATGAAGAATGCAACAAGATCCTACAATTACTAAAGGTAAGTGAAGAGGATAAGATGAATGGAAAATCACACTCGTATCAAAAGCTTAAGGGGTTCTACAAAGGAGGTTTGAATCTAGGACCCAATTTTATCCGAGTACCGTCAATGGAAGAATGGCTCACACGCAGGCACATTAGCGTGCATGATATGAAGTAGAAAGCTAAAAGAAAAAGTCTAACTTAAAGACTAGCTGAAACAAAAGTGCTTCCCGGGAGACAACCCGGATTGTTATTTTTTTTATCGAGTCTGTCTTCCCAGACATCAATACGGCGTATCCGCTCCATACCATATGACGTATTGAATCTATGGACATTATCAGTCCTTAATTTTTATGCACTTTTAAAACATTATTGTCAGTTCTGTCAATACGGCGTATTCATGCACATGATACGGCGTATTCATGCACATGATACGACGTATTCAACAGACTGACCCATATATAGATACTTTTTACAGGTTTCTCAATACGGCGTATTCCAATTTATGGATATGGCGTATCGGTCTCCTGTACAGTTTTATTTAGCTTATTTAGATTAACCGTAAATACCCGAGATAGGAATTTTACATGTTTTTCCTATATTTTACATAGGACCTCGATGAAAAAGAAATCGACAAAGTTGGTGAAGTATCAATTATCTGGAATCTTATGTGTGATTGTAGTCATGATGGAATTCAGACGCACTTACAACATACATCCTTGCTCATAAACTCAACATGGAGAATCTACCGAGCAAAATACCAGGGGAGTTTCTCATTCTAATTCTTTTTAATTCTCGTATTTAATGTTTTATCTATACAACGAGGACGTTGTATAATTCAAGTGGGGGGATGGGAATTAGAATGATACTTGTCCTATTTTTCACACTAAAATGCTTAAATTATGCTCAAATTTAAATTTTTTTCAAGCATACTTTTGTGAAATTACTTGATACATAACCTGCACACAATAACCCTTGTTAGATATTGTGAGGATTTAACCTTATCCGTTTCCAAATGTTTACCCAAATTCCACAAAATATGAGTGTGCCGGTGATGTTGTAGACTTTAGAACTTGGCTTGGTATATCTATTCGAGACCACAATAATGAGTACTATGGATTTAGATGGAGTAACTTGTTTAAATTGGTAAATTTTTAGGATTACACCCAAAAAGCCTATACATGTTGTTTTATTAACTAACTACACTGGTTAGTTAACCCCCGTATAAACCCTTTGTTTACTCTCATCTTAAGAGTAAGATACCCCTAGAACAACCCGTAGAGCCAATCCTTTAGGAATTACACCAACTATCTGTTTCGTTACACCTTTACACCTTAGCCTACCCTGTTAGATTATGTCCATTTATCAGTTGCTAGTTGCTTAAAGTGTAAAGTATGTATTTCCCGAGTCTTGTGTCAATTTTCTATCTTTGGTACGGTTGGGAAGAAATTTGCACATTGCAAATGGGAATGTATAAAGTAGTCAAAACTCATGTATTTTTACTACCAACGCAATTATTGGTACGTCCGAAGAACGAAGAATTACCGAAGGAATTATCCGGAGTTATTATGATCATGAAGATGGTGAAATTACACCGAGTTTCGTAGTATAGTGGTTAGTAAAAAAAATCAAAAAATTTAGAAAAATCGCAACAAAAAAAAGAGAGAAGGAAAGTTTGGAGATAATCGCAAGAGCTTAGACCGGAGGAATTA
Organism: Tanacetum coccineum; assembly: GCA_026074375.1. Lineage (NCBI taxonomy): Eukaryota > Viridiplantae > Streptophyta > Magnoliopsida > Asterales > Asteraceae > Tanacetum > Tanacetum coccineum. Next base: position 18,048 of record BQNB010000121.1, read on the forward strand.
TATGAAGGATCTATTATTCGTTGATACGTATAACAACCCAGAATTTTCATCAAATGCATAATCAATCTATTTTACTATGATCACAATTATACGGGGAAAGTTTTCGCTTTATTACATTACATGCATTGTCAATATCTCAGTATGTCATAACTAAAGTAGACGAGCTCACGCAACCTATCTATGACAATCATATCTTCATATATGTCAAGCAATCATCATAATATATCAAGTACCATTCGCAATGTTATATCAAAACAGGCTTTAAACCGTTATCGTATGCCTCTAAACCCTAATTTCATGAAGGGTTAATATCTAAATTGAATATACAAGCTACTAAAACATATGTACAAATAATATAACATCTCATTTGAAATATAAACTCCCTCCAAGTCAAAGTAAAAGATTTCAAAGCTCAATATACAAGTCATTAAGCATGCCATTTTACCTCCGTTTTTATTCCAGTTTCTTCACCTCTACTCTTGTGCAAGCTACTAAACTCAATGTACAATGTGTAAACCCTAATTATTCTATTCATAAGCTTTCATACACATTTTTACACTCAAAACCCTAATTCAAAAGTTAGAAACCCTAACCCGAGCAAAATACTAAACCATGACCCGTTTCTTCGTTTTTATCCATTGTAAACCTAAACCAATACTCAAATAAGTTGTAATAACTTAATTTACAACATTATCAATCATATACAATCATCATTTCATCATTTTACTTCAACTATATGCAAATTGAATCCGAGAAACCCTAAACGAACCCTAAATGATCATTCGACTCGTTTTCTTGTTTTTAACCATTTCAATCTCAAATAAGTAATCAAGAGCCATTGTAAACTCATAAAATGAGTTTACAATTCATTATCCATCATTAATTTGGCATTATCCAAGAAATAGAAAGCTAGAAACCCTAAAGAAACCATTACGAGCCCTAATCTAACCCGTAACCTTATTTACTCAAAACCGACCCATTTTAAACCAAACCACCCATTATTTTTCGTTAATAAGTCAAGATATGATCCTTGTAAACACATATTATCAATCACATTACAAGCATGCTTGAATTATAAGCATGAAAAGACAAGAAAACCCTAATCACACCCATTTGGAACCCGCGACCTCATTTGCTCATTTTTGACCCGTTTTAACCCAAACCAATTGCTAACTTCTATTGAAACTTCTTATTACAAACCTTAGGAACATGTTTTAATCATCCTATAATCAATGCATTCGAAATAATGGCCAAAAACTTGAATACGAGCCCTAGAACTCCAAATCAGACCCGCGGGTGGTTTTTGCTTGTTTCAACCCATTTAAAACCCAACCCATGTGCAAGCACCTCCATAAATCACTTCCATGTGCCCTCAAGCAGCTTACCCACCTGCTTCTATCTTTCCATGGCCAAAATCAAAGCCACATGAGTCTCTTTTTAACCACAACAGCCGCGGCATACACATGGTGTTTCCACCATGTTCTTGCTAGCTTCTAGCCTATCCAACACATCACATAGCCTCTCACCTTAGTAGCTAGCTTGTACACATGTCCATGGCTTGGTCTTAAGAGTTCCTTAGCCTCCTTGCATGAATTCAAGTATAAATAGGACCTCATATGCTTCATTCATCTTCATCCCCCACTTCTTCTTTCTATAACCCAAGTGAGCAACATTTATCTGCTCCATTTGATCCTAGGATCATCAAATATCATCAAGCTAATTTGTTTTTGAAGATTTGAAGCCCCGGGAACAAGATATAAGGCGTACAAGTGGAAATACTACCCGAAACGACCCATTTCCACCATTTTTGCTCCTTGAAGCTCAAACCCAGGTTCTGAATGTTCTACTTCTGCTACTACACTCTTATAATGTTCATATGATCCTAAATATACTCTTGTTAAAGTTTCATAACCCAATTCATGCTCAATTTCCATTTTGATCCAAAACCGTACACCCGAAACCCTAATTTTATGTTTTTCTTAAAACTAAATGTTATAATGATTAAATGTTGTTATAATCCATTTTAACATGCTTAACTAATATTAATATAACCACTTTATTGATTATTGAAGGAATTTGATCTTAAAACCCGCGCGTTTACGTTTTAAAACCCTAATATGACCCGTTTTGCTTCCTAGCCTAACGAATCGTTATTTTAAACTTGCGTTACGTTAAAACTTCATATTTTAGTTTATTATAACTTATAAATATCTTTTGAAATGTTAAAATAATCTTGCATGGCAATTTGGACATGTTTTGTAATTATAATCCATGCAAGGGGTATATATCGTAACTTTCTGAAAAACATATAAACTAAAGGGACTGAAAATTCATTTTATCGAAGTTAAAACTAAGGGATCTATTATGTCACTTTCCAAATACAATGTTTACTTGGTATATCTTTTAAACTTGAAGACCAAACTCGTAAAAGAGCAAAGAAAAAACAGAGTTGTGGGTTGTGTGTGATGGGGGCGGGGGGGGGAAGAGGGAGACCCCAAAGGTATTTTTATCAATCAGGCCAAGTACGCTATTAATAAATTCTGAAAAGCATAATTAGTGGACAGTTGTCAACCCATAGGTACAGCCATTGGCTACAAAACCCAAACTATAAGTAGATTAGAGTGGAGAACCCGTAGACCAAATCTATATCCTATTAAAAATCGGGTCTCACATGTACATGACATCTAGTAAACCAGACTTAGTGCAGAAGTATAAGCTATTGTGCCATCTTATCAACACGACCAACTCAAAAGCACCTCAAGAGGTTAAAAGAATCTATTAAAATACCTAAAGGGTGCCATTAACATGGGACTCCTGGTATCCAAGGATTCTGCTTTGAACTAACAGCATTTCAGACACTGTCATGCCAGGATGCCTTGAATACACAAAAGCTACTACTGTAGGGATACAGTTCCTTGGAGTGATAACTTGTAAGCTGAGATTGTCAAAGAAACAAAACTGCTCCTGCAATGTCTTCATCAGAGGCCGATTACGTGGCTTTAGCTGCATTTAGTGCTCAAGTAATGTGTGGATGCGGGCAGCTGTTAGACGGAGACCTCAAAGAAAAAACGCTGGTATAAGATTAGGCTTCAACTAATAACAAAATTCCATTGTAAATGCTACGTGCTCAGTCAGCCATACCAAACTCATGCAACCCCGAAACAACATTCACGTACAAAGCCATTCATACACGGTATCGATTTTTCATAAAGGAACAGGTTGAAAACGGATAATTGTAATTATATTTTGTCAGAACTGAATACCAATTAGCTGACATGTTTACGAAAGGCCCTTCTGAGATTCGGTTTAAAGTATCATTGTCAAAGGATTGAGTAACAAAAAAAAAAAAAATAAGGAGATTTTTGCTCCAGCTGAACTGGAGGGTTACTGACAAATGGCTTGGTTTGATGGTGTGAGGCCCCAAGGGTATATTTTGCCACTTTTCAAACTCAAGGGTCTAAAATGTAACATTTTGAAAAAGTATAAAATCATGTTTAAAACCTTACAAGACATAACTTTAATTAACGCTTCTCATGCTTAACATTTCCAGATATTGATTAAAACGCTTAAAACCGATTATATCATATCACAATACTAGGGAGCTTCATATTAAGGAGTTTCATCTTGGTATTACGTTCTGACTGAGTTGTTGGGTTTACGATTTAAAGTGCCCTAGCTCCTCAAATGTTTACTGAATGACTTCTGAATTATGATGGCCCGAACAGTGATACAATAATTCCAAACTCTTCAATCAAACTCATAACTCTTAAAACTAAAGTTCTAGAGTACAATCTTCCTAAGACTCAACATATTTACTCAGGTTGCGTGACGTGGCTGTTTACTATCATTTGCTATATCAACCTTCCCTGTTAAGATTGTGATAAGGTCGTCAGCTTTCATTTTAGAATATTTATTACATCTACATATCAGGTGAGTTCATAGCCTCGCTTTTCAATCTTTTGAATGTTTTATAAACCCGCGAGGGGGATACATGCTTGTTACAAACTCTTTTACATACTTGTTTATCTTATAACAATGTGATTACTTTTCAAAGGCTTAATGAATTCATAACCTCATATTTCAATCTTTTGAATACTTTATAAACCTGTGATACCTGATATAAACCATGAATGCAAGTGTTTTCTAAATGTATGCTACCCAGATATATTATTGCCTAAGTAGCTTCCAGTGCCATTATTTACATATCATGAATCATTAATTACTTGCATTGCGAGTGAACGCGAATATTGTGAATAGATCTATTGGGGGTGACGGCTCCCGTTGGTATACCCATGCTTGGGGTAGCCAAACGCACTATATTTGTCCTAATAGGTAACCTTGGCAAGTTACCTTTTCCACGGGGACATCTGTCCCTAACCAATATCACTACGGTGATTTCCCTGTTAATGTATTGATTCATAGAGCCTTAGATGCAATAATTAAATGTTTCCCATGATGATTGTCCCGTGCAAATGAGCAGTATTCCACTATAAACTTGTATTCAACTATTACATTTCAAACCTATGAATTTCACTCAACCTTTGTGTTGACCCTTTTTATGCATGTTTATCTCAGGTAATTGAGCAACTTATAGCATGGAGTGGCATGGACATGAAGATGGCTAAAACTTGTTATCATTCACATTTTATGTTTCTAGATTTTGGGACCTGCCTTTATAAAAATCTGATTTGAAATGAATGATAACATATCTTTTGAATAAACGTCTTTTGGTTTTTTTTAAGGATTTATAAGGACAGAAATGAAAACTTATGATCTAGGCTATGAATAACAAAAACAGATGAACTAATAAGATATATAAGCTAGATAAAACACAAATAAGCACTAATAAGCAACTTTAATAAGCAAATAAACAGATCTAAGCTTTAGAAAGTGAATAGACAATTATTTAAAGCAAAAACTTAAAGAGAAACTTACAAAGCCTCTAGCTAAACAAGAGGAACCAAATATGGCAGCTACAAGCTCCCTAGCTTATTAATAAGCTAGGGTATAAGTCCATGGGGATCCTTCCATTTTAGATCCCCCTTCCATAGCTTAAATCCTTTAAGTCCAAGGTAAGGTAAGGTTTTTTTTAAGCTTATTTTAAAGTAGTTTAAGTAAGATTAAGGTAAATTAAACTCAATTTCAGCTTATAGACTGAAAGAGCTTATTGAGTAGCTTATAGGGTAGTAATAAGAGATTTGAGAGGATTAAGAACTTGTATTTGAAAAACACTTTAAGAAAACTGGAAAGGGAATTATATTGATTACTTGAAAGGATTACAATGCTTAAAACTAAAATTACAATTGCTAAATAGGAAATTACATTTTAAAAGTAAATAAGCTAAAAATTATCTAACTAACTAGGTGTAAAAGATCCTCCGTGTGAGTGTGAGCTGAGGCCTTTTTATAGGCTGCCAAAGAAGCTTCTAGGTCTGCCTTCTTGCCCACGCTCCTCTTAATCTCCACCTTTCATTCATCCAATCATTGGAGCTTAAATCTCATCCGTTTGATCAAATTGTGTGTGATAGAGGATTGCCAGCGTGTCATTCTTTGATGTGACATTGTGTTAGTTGTGTGAGTGAGTTTAGTGCAAAACCCACGTCCCTTGTGTGCCTTCTCCATTGATGACGTGGCCTCCTAGCTTGAGTGAGGTGCTTTGATCCTTTGATTTGACTAATCTGTCCTTGCAATCTTGTTAGTGAGCTCATGAATTGTCTTAATTGCCCATTGATTTTGATTTGCCCTTTGTTTTGACTGCTTGGTGAAACGGGAGAGACGAATGAATAGTGTTCGCGCCCATTTTTTTAACTGAAAGGTAATTCAGTTGGATCTTTGGGGTATTGACGATTTTAGTCCCTCTCATTCTTCTCTCCATTTCTAGTGTAAAATCATCTTTGAGAAATTGCAAGAATGGTCCCTGTGGGTTTTAAATAAAGGAACGGGGTAGGGTAATTGGGCTTGGGTTAAAATGGTATCCGGGTACCCATTAAGGTTTCTAGGGCCCAATAAGAGGTGAAGGACTATTTTTGGACTTTTCTAAAAGTTGAGGGGTTATTTTGAAACACTTTGGGTCTTGTTGACTTTTGTTGACCAAGATTGACTGGAGTTGACTGTAGATTTGACTTTTTCTGGCTTTGGCTTCCGGCTTTTGTTCACTCTTCCGTTCTCGTGTCCGTGCTCGCCCGTTTTTGACGGTTTTCTTGTGATTTTTGATATATCCGTTCCTGCACACACAAAACACAAATACAAACATATTGTTGCCATTTTTGGTCTGTTTTGGGTTTATTTGGGCTATTTTAAGCATAAATGGATATGTGTATTTTACACTTATCAAAATTCCCCAAACTAAACGATTGCGTGTCCTCACGCAATATCACATGCCTTATAACCAAATACCTCGAAACTTCCCCAAACTAAACCTTTGAAAAGTAGCAAAGATTTTTGTTGTGAGAGCTAAGAGATCACAAGTTATAAAACACCCGATTACCCATTTTCAAAGATTTTTTTTAAAGATGGTGCAAAATAAGTTTATAAAAAATAGAGCTAGTAGCCCATTATTGCACCAAGCCATCTCAACAATTATGAAGAATGGAGCTAGTAGCCCATTATTGAAGATCAGGTTTTTGAACTTAGACTCTTGGACCCTTGGATGGACAGTAGCTAGTTATGACAGCCTTAGATTACTTTAGACTATTTGTTTCGTGTTTTTATCTTAACAACCATTAAAAGTGTATCCCATGTCTATCCTAACCCTTTTATATCACCCAATAAACCAAATGTCACCCATGTTGCCTTGGAGACTATTTAGACCCTAATTCTAGTTGGTGGAGACTTGTGTACTTTCCAAGCTTATGATAGAACACATACTATGTCCGTGCAATTGAGTGATCACCTCGAAATTGAACACTTAGATTAGTAATAAGAGTTGAGTGTTTTTTATCCCCTTTTCATGAGGTGTTCGGCTCTGATGTTTTCTAGCATAAGTAACTTATAAATTTCTTTCTTCAAGTCAAATTAGGGAAATCTTTTTATGAATTATTCTAAACGGTTCTACTTGAGGGCAAGTAGAAGTCAAGTGGGGGGATATTTGATAACATCAAATAATTGATACATTTTAATATCAAATTCCCTATAAAAATGCTTACAAATATGCTATTAATATATGAAAACGTTACTTAATTGTTAATATTCAGTTTTTAGGGACCAAGTGAGCATTTTGGCAAAAGACAAGGGATTTGGACAAGAAATGCACTAAAAGTGAGAGTCCAAGGACTATTACGGCGTAACACCCCCAAAGGATTACGCCGTAACATACTCCAACGAAGAAATGAGTCATCACACCCTTTACGGCGTAAAGAGTCTCCAAGATTACGCCGCAACATTCAAATCTACAAGAGATGATGTATCTGACTCAGCGTTACGGCGTAACATATGCGACAGGGTTACGCCGTAACATCCTTTTATGCATAGAAGATTGGTTGATTACGTAGCAAGATTACGGCGTAACATCCCATAAGGGTTACGCCGTAAACCTTTCGAAGCCTATAAATAGAGCCCTCATCCGGCTCATTCAGCATCACTCACCACCACCACTTCACACACAGTTCTAAGGGGTGAACCAAACCCCTAAGGTTCAAAGCATTTCATCTGAAGGTCCAAGGGAGAAGCCACTAGCATACTTATTGTATTTAATCGTTCATTTCATTCTCTGTAAGAATTATGATGATTCAATCCATATCTTTATTCATTAATTCTTGCATTGCTGTTACTATGAGCGGATAAGTACTTCTAGTGCTGGCCTAACCATGTTGTTACTATTGTTATGATTATGATTTCCTGTTCAATTATGGTTCTGTTAGATATACTTATAGCCTTTCATTGATCCCCGTGTTTTGGTAGTATAGAGGGTGGCTTAGATCTTATTAATCCTGATATTAGACTTACCATGTTAAACTTGGGATTAGTGGGGTACTAGGGTAGCTTGACATCATCCCTAGTGTAGGAATTACCAATACCGCCTTTGTCACATTAAATACTTAAAAAGTATGAGAACTCTTTCAGAGAGGGTTAATAATCGGTTTAGATTATAGATTGGTCTTAAGGGTAGTTGGAATTTAACCACTGCAAGCTTAGACACCCTGCTTGCAGAGTAAGTATATGACAAACCTCAAATGAAATTCGGGTTTTGTATACCATTAGAACACAAATAGAACTATAATTGAATATTGGCAATAGAAATATATGAATCGTATCATTGTAGCGGAAATGGTTAAGGTTAAGCAACGCCTTTCTCCCTGATATCTTTTTAATCTATGATTTTATTGCATTTATTTTTCCATAATTCTTAAAATCAATTTTCAACCATTTTTAATCGCGACAACAATCAAATTAGAACTATTAAACCTTAGCTCTGGGGACGACCTCAGATTTACCAAGCTACTGCACTACATACGACCGGGTTCTTTGCCCGTTAGTGCGTGTATCGGTAAACGAGTTTTATAAATTTAAAACTTGGCCAAATATTATTAAAAACAATTTACGCATCAGATGTAACATGTAGACTTCCGAAAAGCAACTTCCAAATCCGCATCACAGAATTGACCAACTGAGAATTAATTGTGATTCATCCCTTTGACGTAATAAACCCTTTTGATAGTTACATTCCCTTGAACCAGGTCTCCATAACCAAGAATCAGTGTAGTTTGATCATTTCCAAACTTCACCGTACCCAGAAATTTCTCCACAAAATTACTTAAAAGCTTGAGATTTCCCGTTATGTGCTTTGAGCACCCAGAGTCGACAAAGAATAGAATTATCTCTACGATCTACAAAAGAACTAGAAGACAATGGAGTATTGGACAAAGTGGATCCCCTAAGTGTTAGGGATTCAAAAATATTAGAAGTTCTAGTTTTAATTTCTAGAGGCATACTAACATTCGTGTTTACATTTCCTGATTTAGACTTAGGTTCTGATTGTGTCGTCGTGTAGGTGTAATTTATGCTTTCAAGTTTTAAATTTATATTTTTTTGACTTTACCTAAAACAACACTTTCACGGGCAGTGTACACGGTCAGATGGGAGTTTCATGGTAAGTAGGGTGTCGATCACTAAGAGCGAGAAACAATCTTCAATTTATTAATATTTGTGGTTGTCTAGACTAAGTTAACTCTATTATAATGTTAAACCTATACTAAACCAATGTACCCTAAATCTAATGGATAATGGGGTTTTTAGCAATAGAGATTGGCACTGGTTTTGAGGTGACTAAAATCAACTTAAGACACTAAAACACATGCAAGCAAATTAACAAAAGATAAAAGAGTGGGAATCAGAACGTTTGGTTTATTTATTTACTGTTAAATAGATTCCTTATTCTTGAGGCGGTCATAGTCATCTTAAGATTAATGCGGTACTATCTTCCTTAAACCCTTGACATGTAAGAATTCTGTCACAATTAAACGCATCCGCATAAAGCATCCTGTTTTGCTAATTATAATCTATCTTAGGGATTAAAGCAATGGTGATCTTGTTAAACCCTAGCTCATAGAGACTTTACCCACTTACTGCTTAATGGCAATTCATACACTAGTAGTCCACTAACCAAGTCTTTACCAATTAATCGAGAACATACTCGTTGATCCCAAGGTCACCTGTTGGTCTAACTAAGCTCACAATCTAAGGGCAAAGATAGGTCGTTATTTGTGATCCTATTGGTCTAGATGTATAAATCACTATATGGAGAGCTATCCCGGCATCTAGATTACTTGGTCCGTATCACTAGATCCAGTTGAATGATAGGTCGCATACAAAAGCATGTAAACAAGTATAAACTAATAAACATAAACAAGCAATCAACGATAAATTAAGCAATCGAGATAAACAAACCAAACATTAAGATCTTCATAATAATGGCTGAATACCCACAAAAAAGTATTAAGCCTTCTAGTACGTCATAAACAAAATAAACAAGAGTAATAATTTAAGCCAAGTAAACTAACCAAGTTAATGAATGATACCAAAAAACATGAACGTTAACAAGAGTAATGAGATTACAAGTTGTTTCCTATGGAATTGATTACGTACAAGACCTCTTCTGCTCTTCTTCTCCTTTGAAAATTAACTTTTATGGTTTAGGTATCGAAAATATGATTTAGCACACTTAAAACTCGTTTTTGAGTTTTCTATTTATAAGGGTTTTTCACCCCCCCCCTTTTGGGAAAAAGTTAATACAGCTTATCAAAACCTTTGCTACTAGCGTAATTTGGGGTTTTCTTTATAGAGGAACCTTGTCGATATCTTCCAGAATATTTTATTTCCATAGCTTGAATACGGCGTATAGGTTATTCCTAGATACGGCGTATTGGATCTTGTTTCCTTCGTGGTCTTTTGTGAAGTGCTGGCACAGATACGCCGTATCTTACTTTATGGATACTGCGTATTGGTTGTCAGAACAGTAATCTTCATATTTCTTCGTTTCAGCTCTAGAATGCGTGCCTTTTTGCTAATCTTCACCAAGTACTCCATAATTACTGCAATTCTCAAATACAAATGATTAAGTAACAATTCTTTGCAATAATTATACAAAAATGGTTAATTTCATGGGATAAATGATGCTATAAAAGTGACGTTATTTGATGTCATCAAATATCCCCCCACTTGAATCCTACTTGTCCTCAAGTAGCCTTTAGAAGTTTATGAAAATGTATCCCTAAGGATTTTTCCGTTAAGCATTTATTTGATCTATTACAAGTACACAACCAAACACCTCACGAAATAGGAAGATGAAAACACTCAAATCACTCAACTAATCTATGTGGTAACATGTAAAATAATTCCGTCACAATTACTTTGTCGTGATGAGTAATCTATCATAGGCATCGGCAGGGTACACATTTCTACCCCTAGAGCTAAGGTAGTAACAAGTTTATAAAGGTTAAAGTAGTTGTTTAAAATAAGGCTTGGAGTGACATTCTACAATCTTTCACCAAAAGAACCACACCAACAAGGCAGCCTGAATCACACATACAAGGCCGTAACAGGAGGACGGAATAAAACATGTTGTGTTCGATCACATCCTCATTCGAGTTTAACCAAGGGTTAGGATGAAGAATGATATAGGGTAGGGATCTTCTAACTTTCACCAATAGTAATAAACCAACAAGGCAGCTGAATCATGCATACATGGCCGTAACGACGGAATAGACATGCATGTTCGATCACATCCTCATTCGCGTAAAACCCATGGTTAATGATTAGGAAAGGGAAATAAATTATTGTTAAATAAAAATTACGAAACAAATAGACTAGGTCCAAGATACAAGTTGCTAGACACTTTTTCCCGACCGTTACCATGAAAAAGACACAACTATTTACACACGTCTTGATCATAGATCAAAAACAACAACCTGAGTTGGCGTTCCCATAACGGTCAACTTCCCAATCATCCCATACTTTACATACTTTTACAAGACAAGTGGCGATATCTACCACTTTATACAAAACTTTACATTGTTGACTTATAAGACGTATCAACGAATAACGATTCCTCATATAAATCCTTCGTCTAGAGCTCTTGAGAAACAATTATCTTCAAACTTTCCTCCCTCTTTTTTGTTGTGATTTTTCAATTTTTTTTTTTCGTTTATTTTTCATATACTAGCCTAACAATAGATAAATTTTGCAATTTAAACCCTAGAACAATTTTTTAAACTAAAAATAGATTCTACTTGACTAAAAACGAAGTTTAAAAAAATAGATCAAAAACGGAGTTCGTTTGGACCAAAAACGAGTCAAATCAAAAACGGGGACAAATCCCGTTTTTTAAAAAGTGACATTTTGAGAAAATGACTCTATGAAAAATTTAACAATTTGCCTAGAAACTATATGAAAAAAGAAAATTTTTTATAAAAAAAGTTTATATTTTTCCGATTAATATTTTATTTTTTATGATTTTTTAAAGTTTGTAAAGAAAATAAATTATAAAAAATACTAAAAGTTTATAAAAAAATCTGAAAAATTTACACAAAATAGCTAAAAGGTTAAGGGTCCTAAGAAAAATAAGCCGAGGAAACCAGCTTATTAAATAAGCTATTGAATAAGCTTAAACAGCTTATAAGCTTAATAGGCCAAAACACCCTTAAATACCAAAGCGCCCAAAGGTCTAACAGAAAAGACCCAAGGGCGCAGCGGTAGTGTGTGTTATGTTTATAAGGGTGAGAGTGGTAGAGGTTGGGGGTTCGAGTCTTGCTCACCCCTGACTTCCCACTTTCCCCTTTTATTTTATTTTTATTTTTTTTAAAAACTTATAAAATGAAAAAGCTAGAATAAATGAAAATAAGCAACTTTAAAACTTGGAATTCTTTTTGAAAAGCTATAATAAGCCCGGAAATAAGCCAAAATGATGGCAGAACACCTTTTTTACTCTAAGTAAAAAAAATAAGCTAAGTTATGGACTTTTTGACCTAAATAAGCTGCAAAACAACTAAAATAAGCTATCCTAAGATTAAGCTAACACTAATAAGCTAATGCAACCTAATATAAGCCAGTTAAAACAAACAAATAAGCAGAATAAGCAAATAAGCCAAGGGCTTTGGGCTGCAGGCCAAAAAGGCCCTTGGGGCACTTTTAGGGCTTATTTTTAAGCCCTTAAAGTGAGACCCAATGGCTGAGCTTATAGGGGCTTAAAGCACACCCTATAAGCTAGCCAAAAATGCTAAAAAGAAAGAATATGGTAAGCTGAATGACAGCTTAAAGAAGCTGTCAAAACAGGCTTTTGCACCAGGGGACTTTTTGGCAGATTTGAAAATAAGCTCTAAAAAGCTCAAAATAAGCTAAATTTCCTAAAAAGCTTTCTAAACTAATTTAATACACCTAATGCAACAAGAAATAAGCAAAAGCAATAAGCCACAAGCTCAAATAAGCTAATTGAGCTTTTGAGCTTAAGGCTGTTTGAAAAACAGCCAAAAGCCAACTCTTAGCTTAAAAATAAGCCACCTAGAAGGTGTCTTAAGGTTTGGGCTTTTGGGGGCTTATTAAAGAGCTTATAGGCTTTCTGAAAATGTAGAAAGCTTAAGCTTTCCAGCTTAAATAAGCCAAGAAAAAGGGGTGCCAATTGGCTGTTTTGCACCAGGGGAAAAACAAAGCCAAACAACCCTTTAAGACACTTTAAGCTTATAAATAAGCCCTAAGACAGACTCTTAAGAACCTAAAAGCTAGAAAAAGGAAAAGAGGACATAAAAGACTTTAAGAAAAAGCAATTTAAGCTTATTTTGAACAACTAATGAGCAAGAAAAAATAGACTTAAAAACAGCAGTACTAACTTTTGAGTTAGTACTGCCAAAAGGACTTAAAGCTGAAAAAGCTTGAATAAGCCAACTTTATGGACAAAAATAAGCTTAGGTAAGCTAAACAAACCTAATAAGCAGATATCAACACAAAATGAGCAATTAACTCAACTTAAACCCTTAAATGAGCTAATGAGCTTATTAGCTCATTTCTGCCAACCAAACAGCCCTTGGGTGGCTTTTTGGGCTTGAAAATAAGCTGGCAAATGGTATCCTAGTCCAAAAAAAAGCAAAAACAGATTGAGGTGTAAAAATTCAAAACCTATCATGCAAGAAAACTTCAAGTTGTAGGGGTAACTTATATGGATCTTCTTATCGTAGTCATAGTCATTAGGATATCCAAAAATTCTGCTAACCATTCTAGCATCATTCCTAGTTCTAAATTCCTCAACTACCTCACATTCCTTAATGGTGGGCATTAAATCATCAACTTGATCTCTCCTAAGCTCTAATGGTACATTAAGATCGTTTAGTTCTATGTAATCTCTAAAGAAAGGGTCTAATGATCTATTTAACACCAAAGTCTCTCCCATTAGCCTAGCTTCTAAATCAAGTTCTATTCTTTCTCTTAAGCTTAGCTTGTAGACCCTCTTAGTTAAACTACTAGTAGGTTTAACACTTTTGAAAATTATTTTCTCTTCCCCAACCCTCAAAGTAATATTTCTTTTGAAAACATCAATCTAAGCATGGGCGGTAGACAAAAATGGTCTTTCGATGATCAAGGGCACTTTAATATCCTCGAGCATATCAAGAATTATAAAATCTACGGGGAATTTTTTTTACCAATCCCTACTAGCACGTTTTTAGCGATTCCTTTTGGATATTTCATGGTCCTATCTGCTAATTCAACAGTCAACTTAGTGTGAGCTAATTCGCCTAAACCTAAGTTAAGGTAGCTTGAGAGAGGCATGGCACTTACGCTAGCTCCTAAGTCAACAAGGGCATTATCAAAGCAAACATTATTAATATAGCAAGGTAAAGTGAAACTCCTTGGGTCTTTCTCCTTTCAGGGTATGAATTTATCGTTATGTGAAGCTCCATATGTGGAAGCTTTCAAAAATTTCGGTCCATATGATCCCTTCTTTTCTTCATGTTGCAATCATTCAAGAGACTTAGAAATGGGATTGTTTTTTGTCTTGTCTCGTACATCAGTGTATTGTTCTATCTAGTGGATACAGCGTGTTGGTGTGATCTAATATGGCGTATCGAGCTTGCATCAGCTTCAACAATAGTCGAGATCGACTTGACATGGTCTCTTGGGTTAGTTTCAGTGAAGCTCGATAAACTTCTAAATCCTCTTTCTTGTAGTACCTTGATCATTTGCCCGATTTGGATCTCCAAAGTTTTAATTGATGCTCCTTGGTTCCTTATGGCAGCATCCGTTGAAGCTTAGATCTCATTGATCAAATTGGAGTTCTCCTCATGTCTTTTTGCCGATTCCCCAATAAATTTTCTTAGGGTTTCTTCCATAGATTGCCTTCGTTCTTAGTACAAATAGTTTGCATTGTTCCTTTGGTAGAATCCCGGAGCAGTTGCTCTATATCCCCCTCATTGAAAAGGTGCACCAAATTGAGTATAGTAAGCTTCTTTGAGGATTTTCCCTTCTTCCTTGAGTGGGCAATCTTTGGTGTAGTGGGGATCTTTACATTGTTCACATCCTACTTGAGCTAAATAAACTTTTTCATTCACTTTCTTGATTTCTCTTCCAAGATTGTTGAGTTGTGCTTGTATGGCTACTAATCCGTTAAAAGTTTCAGTACTTCTGGTCCTAGATGTTCCATTGTGCCACTTTTGAGAGTATCTAGCCATTTCTTGGATGGCTACTTTCGCATCAGCAGCAGTGTTTGATGGTATGACTCCTCTTGAATCAAGAATTTGTCTAGTTGGAACATCCAATCCATTATAGAACAAGACTAGCTCCTACATCTCTGTTAAATAGTGTTGCGGACACTTCATCAAGAGTTCTTTAAATCGCTCCCAAGCTTGATAGAGGTTTTCATCCGGTTCTTGTTGAAAGTTGTTGATCTCTTCTATTTTCTTTGCAGTACGAGCAGGTGGGCAATATTTGCTTAGAAACTTTGTCTTCAGATCTTCCCAAGTTGTAATCGAACCAGATGGTTTGTTTCGTAGCCAATGACTTGCGGCTCTAGTTAAGTACATAGGGAAGGCTCTATGCATCACTTGGTCTATAGTTATATTAGGGATGTGGAATAAATCCACGATCACAAGAACTTTCTCAATATGTTCATTCGCATCTTCATGATCCGAACCGCTGAAAGTGTTGGTATGTAGTTCCTTGAGAAATTGGCCTTTTAGTTCAAAATTATCCTTATCCTCTATCTTAGGCCTAGCAACTCCCGATCCATAGTCGGCTCTAGTTTTGGTCATGTATTGTTCCATAGTTTTCGCCATTTTTTCCACAACTTCTTCCTCCGAATATTCTTCTTGGTCAGAAAATAGATCAAAATCAGGCGATCTCGATTCGTCAAGACTTAGTGTCTTGAAGTGCTTCCTAGATGATCAAAATTCTCGTTCCAGATCTTTTAAAGGTGTAAATAGTTCCTTAGTTGAACTTCTTGTCATATACTACCTGAAACAAGGGATAAACAATCAGTAGGATAGGCTCAAGAGAAAGAAAACACAGATATACGGAAATTGAATGCAAAGAACCAGATATGTTACTGTATCTGATAATCAATACGCCGTATTCAACGGAATTGAATACGCCGTATTAATCTTTTGAACGAATACGTTGTATTGGAAAGAAAGTTGGATATGCCGTATCCAATGGAAGTGGATACGCCGTATCAGGTTATCGACCAGAACAGTGTATAAGAAAACAATTAATTTACACAAACAATTAAACTAAGCGAATATACAAGCAAACAAATATATAGAATATACAAAATTATATAAAATCATACACTAATCTAAATTACACTAATCCTAAGGGTTAGATCTAATCTAATGTTAAAAACCAAAATATCAGATAAAAATCAAGATTAAATTTTCACTCCCCGGCAACAACGCCAAAAACTTAATGTGTCGTTGTGTGGTGTTAATTTTATGATTTCAAGTTTTAAATTTATATTTTGCCGACTTAACCAAAAACAACACTTTAACAGGCAGTGTACCCGATCGGTGGTAGTTTCATGGTAAGTAGGGTGTCGATTACTAAGAGCAAGAAACAATCTTTCAATTTATTAATATTTTGGTTATCTAAACTAAGTTAATTATATTCTATGTTAAACCTATGCTAAATCTATGTTACTCCTAAATCTAACAGATAAGAGGGTTTTCAGCCTGAGAGACTGACATGGGTTTTGTGGTGACTAAAATCAACTTAAGACACTAAAACACACGCAAGCAAATTAACAGAAGATAAAAGAGCGGTCTAGCCAAATATAAGAAAACTGTATTAACCATTATTAATCTAATTAGAACGTTGGTTTGTTTATTTAGTGCAATGATTACTTATCTCGAGGCGACATATCATTCTTAAGATTAAGGCGGTACTTCTTCATTAAACCTAGACACGTAGAATTATGTCACAATTAAACGCATCCGCATAAAGCATCCTTATTTGCTACTTATAATCTATCTTAGGGATTAAAACAATGGTGATCTTGTTAAACCCTAGCTCATAGAGACTTTACCCACTTACTGCTTAAAGGCAATTCATACACTAGTACTCCACTAACCAAGTCTTTACCAATTAATCGAGAACGTACTCGTTGATCCCAAGGTCACCTGTTGGTCCAACTAAGCTCACAATCTAAGGGCAAACATAGGTCATTATTTGTGATCCTATTGGTCTATAAATTACTATATGGAGAGCTATCCCGACATCTAGATTACTTGGTCCGTATCACTAGATCCAGTTGAATGATAGGTCGCATACAAAAGAACGTAAACAAGTATAAAATGATAAACATAAACAAGCAATCAACGATAAATTAAGCAATCGAGATAAAACAATCAAACATTCAGATCTTTATAATAATGGCTAATACCCGAATATATTAGCCTTCAAACGTCATAATCAATACAAGAGTAATAATTTAGCCAAGGTAAACTAACCGAGTTAACGAATGATACCAAAAACTGAACGGTTACAAGAGTATAATAGATTACAAGTTGTTTCCTATGGAATTGATTACGTTGTAAGACCTATTCTGCTCTTCTTCTCCTCTGAAAATTGACTTTTATTGTTTAGGTATCGAAAATATGATTTAGCACACTTAAAACTTATTTTTGAGTTTTTTATTTATAAGGTTTGGAAAAAGTCAGTACGGCGTATCGAAAGGCTTTGATACGACGTATTGGGGGGTTTCTTGGAGTAGGGACCACGTTCGATATCTTCCAGAATATTTTATTTCCATAGCTTGAATACGGCGTATTGGATTCTCTAGATACGGCGTATTGATCTTGTTTCCTTCATGGTCTTTAGTGAATTGCAGGTACAGATACGCCGTATCTTCCTTGATAGATATGGCGTATTGGTTGTCAGAATCAGTTTTCTTCATATTTCTTCATTTAAGCCCCAGAATGCGTGCCTTTTAGTTAACTTTCACCAAGTACTCCATAATTACTGCAAATCTCAAATACAAACGATTAAGTAACAATTCTTTGAAATAGTTATACAAAATGGGTTAATTACATGGGATAAATGATGCTATAAAAGTGATGTTATTTGATGTCATCGGATGGAAGTGACAAGAACTCTTGCTTTGGTGGATATAGATGGCAAGATCTCAATGCTTGATTTGGTGGATCATTTCGGGAGTATGCTTACTATAAAGATGAGAGTTAGAAGCATTATGATCATGGTGATTTATGGATGCAATTTCTACAGATCTAAGTGTGAGTAAAATGGTGGAAAAAGTGTTTTTTTAGTCATCAAAAATGGATTGGAAAGTCTCCTTTATTTATAGGAAAAGGCTGATAGAATCGACTACTGTTCACAATGGAACCGGCTTTGTAAATCAAAGGGAACCGGCGGCGCTCCTAGGGAACCGACTACTGTTCACCATATCTAAAAAATCTTTTGTAATATTTAAGAGATTTTCAAGATATGGATGATGTAAGGCATGATGTAAATTGCTTTTTAGTTAAAAGAAAGTAAACTTGTAAAATTAAAAAGTCTAGTTGAATGCTTGTCAAAATAAAGTTTACTTGTGAAATATATATTTAGGCATAAACTTTATTGTAAATATAAAAGTGATACATTTGTATAAAAGTACTTGTAAATGCAAAATGTGAAATAAGGTTTGATCATAATGCAACATAATAAACATGTATGAACCTGTGTTGTAACATACGAGGAATCGAGACGTGGAGATGTGTTGATGATATTGAGATAAAAATGATTACGAGTAACTTGTACATTTTACGTTATGTATTACAAGTTACATGTTTGTCATCAACAAAACAAACGAGACTATGTAGATTAAATATCATAATATTTGCACTAACAAAGTGGGGGAAGGAGTGCTTGCACGAGAAGTACCTTCGTCATTTTCATTATCATCTTCATCGACTTGGTGAGATGATGATTGATGATCGAAGGCGGAGGAAGAAGAAGTTGAGGTGGAGTGAATTCCTTTTTTTATGCCATAATCCTTCCGCTTCTTTCGCTCATGTTGAGCGGCGAGAGGGTACGTGACACGATCATAGAAAATGTATTGATCACTAGATAACTCAGGATGGATTGACATGATACGTTTGAATAAGCGTGTCAATAACACACCATTAGGTAAAATTAACCCAGCTTGACGCGAGACCCACTCCACTCGTTTTGCAACGAAAAATGTGAGATCGTATGGCTTGGACTTAGCGATACAATAAAGCATATGACAAAGACATGTCGGGACGTAATCCTGGTTACCACCAAGACAAAGTCAAGAATGATATCAACCCAAGTTTTTATAATTGGTAAGATTTCACGAGTTAGAATTTGATTTTCTTTGACATTAATTATTAAGTCGTGACGAATACGAGTGAGGGGTTCTTCCCTTTCAACTTGAACATAGAGTTTGATGTCATCGGGAGTAGGAGGGGTAGTTTGATAAAGACCATTTGAGGGAACACTAGACTCCAAGTAGTCAAGTGACCACTTGTCAGTAAAAGAACATTGACCTTCAATAGGTTGGTCAAGAATTCGACCGAACTCCTCGAGAGTGAGAGAGAAAATTTTGTTTTGGATGACAAATTTGACGAACATATGACCTTCAGAATTATACTCAAAAAGAAATTGACTATAGAATTCGAGAATAAAACGAGGAACGATTTGCTCACTAATTTTGAAAAGACAATCAAAACTGATTATTCCAAACATTGTTTGGAGATAGACCATGTCATCAAAGTCTTGATAGACAACCCAACCCTCATGAATATAACGGTTTTCAAGAAATTTGAAATTGTGTTTTAAAGGTGGGGTATATTCATTGGAAATTTTAGGAATATAGCTACGGGTGTTCTTGTGGTCAGATGCAGTTACACGAGGCATTATCACCTAGACAGAAAATAATACATGATTTTATTATTATGAACTCGAATTAAAAAAATTTGTTTTTAATGTGTGCATATATGCAACAAATATGGAGTTGCGGATAACTCGACTCTAAATTAAAAACCTACGAGTTAACCCAAACACTCCTTAATTTAATTTGGCTCATCCAAACATGTCAAAAATTCATATTGATTATATATTTTGATCGGTGTTCATGAGATCATTATGCATGAATGAAAAAACGTTTTTAGAGCGTATTAACAATGCATTAAAACATTTTTATGATGTTCCTAACGTGAAGAATTTTTGAAAAGAAATTGGGGTTTTGTTCATATCAAATTTTTTGACAAACACACTTAATTATGCAAATCCTACGTCTACGGGAAGCATATTAGTTATACATTGTGTTATTATAGTCCTAATTGCACACAAACATAAGAAAAATGAAAACCCCTAATTTTTGGTTTC
This sequence comes from Tanacetum coccineum, assembly GCA_026074375.1. Lineage (NCBI taxonomy): Eukaryota > Viridiplantae > Streptophyta > Magnoliopsida > Asterales > Asteraceae > Tanacetum > Tanacetum coccineum. The sequence goes on from BQNB010000121.1 coordinate 38,369, forward strand.
TTATTCAATTGAATCCTAGACTCAGATTAAGAAGAAAATTGATGAAATGAGTTACAATTGATAACGTTTTTGATGTTAAGATTGATTATTGATGTTGATTTGATCTTCAATTTAAGTTTTTATGGTTGATTTTGAGTTTTGGTGGGTCTTTGTTCGTGTTCGTCGCATGTCTGCAGAAAAAGGGTGTTTGGTTTTATCTTTTACAAAAAGAGATGTGCAGACATATCATGTCTCACTGGTGGCGGTCCCATATCGATATGGGGGGCGCCTGATTAAATCAGGGGGCCGCCTCTAGTGGAGGGTTTTAGACAAAAATTTGGACTAATATTTTGGAAGGTGTGATGTCTTAATTTGTATCTCGCTAATTAAAAATGCTTAAAATACTTCGGATGAAGTAATTAAGCAGTTAAGACATGGAATTAAACAACGACTATAATCGAGACTAGAAGAAAAGAAGAGATCGATTTACGAAATGTGGTCCATCATTCCTAAACCAAGACGAATATAATTAAACGATTCATGTTTAAGAGGTTTAGTGAGAATGTCGGCGATATTATCTTCGAATGAGACTTTTTCGATGAAGATATGTCCTTTTTAGACATTGTCTCGAAGGAAATGGTGACGAATTTCGTTGTGTTTAGTTCGCGAGTGTTGCACCAGGATTTTGCTAAGGCCAATCGCGCCTTTGTTGTCGCACATTATCAGGACGTCATCGAGTCGAATGTCGTAGTCGATAAGAGCCTTTTTCATCCATAGTGCTTGTTGACATGCATTTCCGGCGCTTACGTATTCGGCTTTGGTCATGGATATAGCAAGAGCGGTTTGTTTCTTCAAGAACCACAATGTTAAACAACATCCTACGAACGTACAAATACCGCTAGTGCTTTTTCAGTCCCAATAATCTCCCGTATGATCAGAGTCGGTATATACTACGGTAACTATGTCGGTCCCCTTAGGATACCATAATCCTAAGTGTGTAGTACCTTTAATGTATCGGAAGATACATTTAACCGCTTCAAGATGAGAGGTTTTAGAATCCTCTTGGAAGCGTGCACAAAGGCAGACACTAGACATGATATCGGGCCTACTTGCCATTAGGTAGAGTAAACTACCTATCATGCCTCGATACTTGGTACTATCTACCGACTCACACTCTTCGTCTTTCATGAGTTTCATATCCGAGGACATGGGTGTTTTCATTGGTTTAGATTCTTCTAAGCCAAATTTCTTAAGCATTTCTTTAATATATTTAGATTGATTTAAGAAGATACCGTATTCCATTTGTTTTATTTGTAATCCAAGGAAGAAGTTAAGTTCACCCATCATGCTCATTTCGAACTCATCATGCATGATTTTGGCAAAGTCATCACATATTTCTTGACAAGTCGAATCAAATATAATGTTGTCGACATATATTTGAACAATGATGAGATTTGAACTTTTCTTCTTTGTAAAAAGTGTGTTATCTACCATTCCCATGTTATATTCATGTTTCATAAGAAAAGCCTTTAATCTATCGTACCAAGCTTTAGGATATTTTTAAGACCATATAAAGCTTTCTTGAGTTTATAAACATGATTCGGTTTTTCGAAGTCAATGAATCTTGAAGGTTGTGCCACGTATACCTCCTCATTGATAAAACCATTTAGGAATGCACTTTTTACGTCCATTTGGAATAACTTAAAATCTAACGCACAAGCATAGGCTAATAAAATTCTAATGGATTCTAATCTAGCAACTCGGGCATAAGTTTCATCACAATCGATGCCCTCTTGTTGATTTGGGCAACTAACCTAGCCTTATTATGAGAAACAACACCGTTCTCGTCTAAATTATTCCTATACACCTATTTAGTTCCTATGATTGTCGTACTCTTAGGATGTGGTACTAACTCCTAAACATCATTTGTAATGAATTGATTTAATTCTCCTTGCATAGTAATTATCCAACTTTCATCCTTTAAGGCTTCATTCACATTATTAGGTTCTATAATTGATATAAAACAAAAGAAGTTACTTTGGTTTTGGGCTTGATACCTAAGTGTTATTTGGTTAAGGTTTCCTATGACATTTTCTAAAGGATGGTTCTTAGATTCTTTAATGTTGACAATTTCATCAACTTTTAAAGTTTCATCGTCAAAGTCATTTTCTAGGTTTTTCTTTTCGGTAACCTTAATTGCTTCTTCTTTATCTATGTCATCATCCACCAAGGGTGTCATCATCCACCAAGGGTGATTCTTCGATTTTCATGGTGTGTTTGTTTAGGATGATATATGCTTTGCTATTTTGGGAGTATCCTAGGAAAACATCTTCGTATGACTTTGGGTCAAACTTGGTAAGGTAATCTTTGGTGTTTATAATGAAACATTTACTTCCGAAAACTTTAAAGTAATCGAAAGTAGGTTTCCTACCTCTTAATAGTTCATATGGAGTTTTTCCTAAGATGGCTCTAATTAGAATTTGGTTAAGGATGTAGGTTGAAGTATCTACAGCGTTACACCAAAACTTTTGTGGTAAGGATTGTTCATTCAATATTGTTCTACTCATTTCTTGTAGAGTCCTATATTTCCTTTCTACCATGTCATTTGATTGTGGAGTGCGTGGAGCCTAGAAGTTATGTGTAATACCATTGGCATTACAAGACTCTCCAAATTGCACTTCATTATCAAATTCCCTACCATGGTCTATCCTAATTGACATTGATTTTCTATTTCCTACTAAAGATTTCAATATGCTCGAAAGCCTCGGTTTTATTCTTAAGAAATCTTGTTCAAGTATACCTAGAATAGTCATCTACTATGACTAAGGTGTAGAGGTTTCCTTCGTAACTTCGTACGACGGATGGACCAAAAATATCTATGCGAAGAAGTTCTAAGCATCTAGTTGTTGAGACTATATTCTTAGCTTTGTGACTAACGTGAGCTTGTTTTCTAATTTTGCAAGCATCACATAAGTGTTGATCAAACTTAAGTTTAGGTAAGTTTCTAACTAGTTTCTTAGATGCCAACGATTGAATTAAACGCATATTTGTGTGACCTAATCTCCTATGCCACAAAGTGAAGTTTTCTACAATCGTTGTAATACAAATGATAACATCAAATATTTAATACTTTTTAGTATCATTTTATCCCCTAAATTACTTGCATTTATGTCACTAACATATGAAAACAAGATATTTTCTGTTATTTTGTGATTTTCAGGAGAAATGCAGGTAATTATCATTTATCAATGAAAAAGGATGTAAAATGTAAATATTTACAAGACATTACGGCGTAAACCTTTTTAAGGTTACGCCGTAACACATCTCATGCAAATTACGTCACTCAAGCAACGATTACGGCGTAATAAACTACTGGTTACACCGTAACCATTACTATGTAAAGAAGATCATGACTAAAATAGCATTACGGCGTAACAATACAACTGGTTACGCCGTAACTACATTCAAAGAAAGAAATCAAGCCGTGATTATTTATTAAAAATAAAGATTCGGTGCTGACAAGGCTTTATGGCGTAACGTCTCATATAGTTACGCCGTAATCTATTATTTATGGAGAATATATTGTTGCTGACTAAGGGTTATGGCGCAACGTGATTTTGTATTATGTCGTAACGAACATTATCTCTTAATAATGGAATGCCGCGTCGGGAGTGTTATGGCGTAACCGTGTATTGGGTTACGCCGTAACATATGAGCTGTCACAGGGGCTTATTTGGTGCATACTAATACTAAAGTTTCATTATCCACCCTAAACCTTAGGGGCCAAAGTCATACAAACGAAAAACTTGCAATATAGTATATATATTATACGAATGAATGATAAAGGAGATATCATTCATTCATTCAGTTGTATCTTTATGGTGTACGACGAACAAGGGAAGACAAAGGAAAAGAGCAGCTTGTTTGGCTGCTTAATTCGGGTATAAGGCGAATCCCTTCGGGGTTCTTCACAGGATCCAACTAGAAGATCGAGAGCATTATTTCAGCATGATTTATACATGATTCCTCAACAATTACAGTTTGATTTCAATTAATTATTTTTATTAATTTATTTGGTCTCGGCTTAATTTGTTGATGCTTGATATTTATTATGTTTAATTTTACTCTTGTCATTTAATTTATTAACAATTATTCCTTGGTTAATTTTTAGTTTTGATCTCTTTGCTTGACCA
>BQNB010000121.1:44414-89331 GCA_026074375.1 Tanacetum coccineum
AAGAGAGATCAAATTATAAATCTCATTAGGACACAATGTCATAATACACTTGTTGAACACCATAAAGTTCACAAGTCGTAACAAAGAGTCCTACGCATTATCCTTGAGATCTTGCCAGAACATCCGAGTGATACTCAAGTATTCAAAGTGAAGATGGAAATCCTGCTTGAGCCAACATCAAACAAGCTTTTGGTAAGTGACTTGCGCGATTCTATATGAATCAAACTTGTGTCAACTGGAAAGAAACGATAGTGCGACTCTATGTGAATTAAACTTGTTAATACAAATAATGTCTAAAAACGTTATTTATATTTTTCGACCTCAAAATGTAAAAATGTTTACAATGAAAATAAACGTTTATAAATTATTAAATGTAAAATTTCATTTCTAAGATTAGTGATCACTTAAGGTATGGACAAACAAATTAGTTAAGCATGATTAGTGATCAAGAAAATATTTTTCTCTTAATCCTCACTTTTAATTCTACAAATGTATTTTCTCAAAAATACTTTTACAAAATATTTTCTAATTAAAATAAAAAGTTTTATTAAAAACTTAAAATTTGAAATTCAAATTTCCCCCCCAAAACGGAAGCTTCTACACCAGATACAACCTTCCCCACAAAAAGACAAAAAAGGAGCGGAGTCTAGGCGGCGGCCCCCTTATAGGCCTGGCGGCCCCCTTATATATAAGGGACCGCCGGGACCGCCCCCAGAGAGCCGTTGGGATTCCCTGCCTATAAATACTGCTCCATTCCCAGCAGAAAATAATTCCTCTTTGCACGAAATTTTTCAGTCTTTTCTTTCTCTCTCTAAACCTTCTTTCTCTCACTAAGTATCTTGATCACTAACATACTTAGATCTTGTTTCAAGTGATCTAATATCTTCTTCTCATATCTTCCCTCTCATTCAAGTGCATGAGAAGAACACTCGTATTCGTCAAGAAACGAAGTGTTAATTAGTGATATCTCCTCTATTCTTCTAAGTACCAAAACTCTATTGTATTTATCTTGTGTATTTGTGTGATTTGGATATTTTGTAGATCCAATAGTGTAGATCTTATGAGTGTGTATGGTATATGCTTAATTACACATACTATTTTCCATTAAAAACGGACTTAAATGACTAAAAACGTACCAAAAATACATTGTATTTGTATGTTTTGCATTTGTATTGTGCAGGTAACGGATATCTAAGAAAAGGACAAAAACCAAGTCAAAAAGGACAAAACCGAGCACGGAATGGAAAAGCGTGAAAAGTCAAAGTCAACCAAAGCCAACCAAAAAGTCAACCCCGACAAAGCCAAAAGTCGAAGACAAAGCCGTAACCGAAGAAATACTTAATGGGCCCGCCTACACCCATTTAATGAGCTGGGTCAACACATTAAGCTATTTATACAAGTCAAAGAAGCCCAAAAAATAAGTTGAAAGGGCATTTCTGCCAACCCCTCAAACTTATAACCATACAAGGACCATCCCTGCAATAACTCATATAACCTTGAGGGGCTGTTCCTGCCAACTCTCCCAAAGTTATAACACCATGGGTGCAAACACTTATATAAAGATGAGGGGCCAATGTTGCCATATCACCAAAACCTTTACCCTGCCAAATCAAAACACTGTTTATATCTCCCAAGTTTCCCGCCAAAACCTTTTTAGCACTTTTCACCATCACTTTCCTCAAACCCCACCTTATAAACAGCAATTTCCACCATGGCAATCCCTTTTAATCCCATTGGTCTATGATCAAATGGCAAAGATTGAAGGGATGAGATCAAAATACTTTGAGAGCAAACAATTTGGATGGCTTGGATTGATCTTTGAAGTCTCTCACACAACAAACACACCATTGTTCTGTCTCACAAAAGAAACACAAACGGGTGAAGACTCAAGACCCCAAGACTTATTTAGCTTAGTATAAAATAGGACATTGTAAGCCCTTAGAGGCAGTGAGTTTTTAACCTAGTAAATTTTTAGCTTAATTTAGTCAATTTAACTTTCCTTGTAACCCTTTTTAATGTTTAATGAAAATTTGAAGTTTTAAGTTTACAAAAGTTTAAGTTCTAATTCCTGTTTTCATTGTTGGTTAAAAGTCTTTCATAAGCTACTTTAAGCTCTTATTTAAGCATATAACTAATCTGTTAAATACTAAGTACTTAAGACAATTTTACAAAAAACAAAAAAAATCCACTCCCCAAACTACCACAGCTTAATTTTTGGATGATAAGCCAGTTTTGGACGGGCTTATAGACTTTTACTAGCTTGTTTCATACAAGCTAGTGCTTGTAGATAAACTTTTAAAAGCTTTGTTTGCCTTGTTTTGAGCAAAGGCCTTTGTAAGTTTTAAATTTCAATTTTTAGCTTATTACTGTAGCATTGCTTATTTACTACTTATTATTGCTTGTTTATGCTTATTTATGTTATTTATTGTTTGTGTATGTTTGTTTTATGCTTCTATGTCATTTGTGCAAATTTGCTTAAAATCTGTCCATTTTAGCTTGTTAAATTGCATAATCTGTTCTAGCTTAATTCATTGCTTATTGGTTGTGGAAATTTGATTAATATTGTTTTTTTTACTTATTTAACATCTGGTATTTTGAGAATTGTGCTTAAATCAGTCTTAATTAATTTTAAAATAACTTTTAAAAACTTAAAGGGGTGTTTGGGTTAAGGGTTAAAATAGGTCAGAATTGTAGTTTACTGGTTGGGTCACTAGTCATTTTTAAACTAGCTTAATTTAATAGTTTTAATCCGATTTTAGAGGTGGTCAAAGTTTAGAACTAAATTTTTTGGTTATTAGTCATCATAGTTTAAATTTGTGTTGTTCTAGGTAGCTTAATCCATTCATAGGGTTAGATTTTTGCTTGTTGAGTTTTTGTGATGTTTTTGAGTTGGTTTAAGTGTTAAATCAAGTTAGAACTAAGGGTCTTTAGCCTGCAAGTGTGGTTTATAGTTTTACCATTTTTGTCAAAATTTTAACTAAGTGTTGAAAAAAAAATAGTTTTTTCAATTGCTTTTTCTGGCTTATTCTTAATTTCAAAATGGTTTTTGATTGATGATATATGTTCTTTGATGTTTAAATTTCATCTGTTTTAGGGTCTTATATCCATAAGGATCTGTTTGTTTACTTATTTTTAAGCTCAAAAGTAAGGTTTTGTTAAGATTGAAAAAGTTTTCTAAGTGTTATGTCTGTGTGAACTAGCTTTTTCATTAAGCCTTTTGAGGGCTTATTTGATTTTCAAACTCAGTTTTCTTTGTTGATTCTTATAGCTTTAAGGGCTTATAGGTTGCCAAGCCAAAAGGATCATTTTTCCAGCTTAAAAATAAGCTAGAAAAGTATCCCTAGGGCTGTTTTGTTAGCAGGTTTTAGTCAAGTAGCTTATTTGCTTATTTGAGTTGTTGGCTTATTGAATTTACTTAAATTGTGCTTATCATTGCTTATTAGGTTAGCTTAAGTCCATTTTAGCTTAATTATCTTAGCTTAGAGCTTATTTGAGCTTATTTGCATTTTAGTTTAATTTTTTTAAATATTTTAAGCCTTTTTGCACTTCTGTCATTTTTTGCTTAGTGTAGCTTATTGTCTGTGCTTATTTGTGTTCCTTAATGTTCATTAGATATAGCTTATTACCTGTTTTAGCTTATTTATCCTTGTAGTATCTTATTTTGGCCATAAAAAGCCAAACAGTTAGGCCTTAAGCCTTTGTAGTTTATTGTTGGAATTTGTCTTTTGTAATTGCTTATTTTTAGCTTATTCTTGAGTTTTAAAAATTTGTCTTTTTTAAAGTCGGTTGTTTACAGCTTATTTATAAGTTGTGCAAAAAAAATTTTAAAAAAGCAAAAAAGGGAAGGTGGAAGTCCAAGGTGAGCAGGGATCGAACCCTGGACCTCACACCCTCAACCCTTATAACACACACACTCTACCACTCGTCTTTGGGTCTTTTTCGGTTTTATCTTGTAGAATTAAATATTAAACCACGTTTAGGCCCTTTAAGCTTATAAGCTGTTTAAGCTTTTTAACAGCTTATTTTGATAAGTTGTGTTACCCCTTTTATTTTTCTTAGATCCAGCACTGTTTAATCTATTTTTTGTAATTTTTTCAGATTTTTCATAATTCGTTTAGTATTTTTAATCATTTAATTTCATTAAAATCGTTTTTAATTCATAATAAATTATAAAAAAGTCAAAAAAATCTAATTCTTTTTTAGAAAATTTTCTTTTATCAGATAGAACTTAGGAAAATTATATTTGCTTTCGTAGGGTTAAAATTTCAAAATTTGATTTTTTAAAGAACGGGATTGAATCCCGTTCACGTTTTTCGTGTTTTTAAGCTTAATTCACTTCCGTTTTTGGTCTAGTTTTCTTTGTTCTAGCATTTTAGTCAATTAGGACTTATAAAAGTCAAAAAGATCATTTTAGGACTTAATTTTGATAAATTAGGGTTTTTAGGTCACGCTTTAGGATTCCCGTTTGCGTTTTTAGTTTAAATTTGTTTTTAGAGTATATTGCATTAATTTTCCCGTAGACTTAGAAAAACAATCCAAAATCTTGTTCCATTCAAGCATCAATTATCAATACGACTCTCAACTTTCAATTGCATTCCTCGTTGGGGATAAACGACCCGGGAATATCATATACTACTTCCGGATTTTATTGATTTTCTTTCTTTGAACCTTTTCAGGGGAAACTTGATTAGGGTTGGTTAATATAAGTAGTGGTATATTATTTAATATATTATTATTTATATACATTAAAGAACAACAATCAATTTTTGGCGTCGCTGCTGGGGAAGAGTGCATACGATTGTTGTTGCGTTTGACAATTTGTGCTTTGAAGATCCTTCCTTGTGAAGTTATTTTCTTTGTTATAAAATATAAAAAATACAAAAATATTTTTCATTTCTTTTTAGTATATATAAAACAAAGAAAAACCTAAATATAAACATTGTCCAATAAAAGAAATAAAATTCACCATAAATATATAATTTCACTAAGTATTAGCATTAATAAGTTCCCGAACCAAAGAATCAAAACTTGCTTTTTTGTAACTTTGCGAGGTTCGGTTCACCTTTGAAAGTAAAACAACTCAAAGAGGGTATAAGGGGGTTGTTCAAGGAAACTTCGACCCTAAAGGTGAAAGTTTTTAATTGCTTCACGCTTTCCTCTTCCTCCCCCCCCTCCCTCCCCCCCCCTCCACTTTCTCCCTCCCCCCCCCCCCCTTCCCCCCCCCCTCCCCCCCCCCCCTCCCCCCCCCCCTTTCCCCCCACCCCCACCCCCCCCCCCCCCCCCCCCCCCCCACCCTTCCCCCACCCCCCCACCCCCCCCCCCTTCCCCCCTTCCCCCCCCCCCCACCCCCCCCCCCCCCTCCCCCCTTCCCCCCCCCCCCCCCCCCCCCCCCCTCCCCCCCCCCCCCCCCCCTCTCCTCACCCCCCCCTTCCCCCGCCCCCCCCCCCCCCTCCCCCCCCATTCCCCCACCCCCCTCTTTCCCCCCCCCCCCCCCCCCCCACCTCCCCCTCCCCCCCCCCCCCCCTTCCCCCCCCCTTACTTCTCCGCTCCTTTGTGCGTTTTTCTCTTTAAAAGGTTACGAGAGCTTGTTGGATTTTAGGTTTAAGTTCGTCTTATCTTATTATCCGTTATTTAAATATAAAATCTTTGTGAATTCAATTGTGAAAAAACCAAAAAAATTAGTTATTATATTTTCTTGTTATATTTTAGTGCATGCGCACTCGTCTCAAATCCCCTATAAACCGTCAAACAACAACAAGGCCCACAGAACTTTTGTTGAAACCATTTGATCTTGAGGGAACTTATTGATTAATCCAGATCCTACGTAGTTACGATGGCGATATCGTACTATGGCGCAATTGCTCCAAGCACCATTGAGGGTTACGAGGGATGCATATCGTTATTCCCGGAGTCACTGCGGACAACTTTGAGCTTAGCCATGTTTGACTTACTTCTTGTTCAAAATCAAACAATTTTTTGGACATGACAAAGAAGACCCTCATGCTCACATTTCGATATTTCAACAAGATCACTTCTACGATGAAGTTCCCAAACGTCCCGAGTACGTCGGTAAAAGCTATGCTTTTCCCATTTTCCCTCGAGGGGGCCGCCCGGATTTGGCTTGAAAAAGAACCCCCTCGATCGATTCTTACATGGGATGATCTTGTTTCGAAATTCATAAACAAATTTTCCCCTCCCTCCAAGACAACAAACCTTCGAAATGAAATCACGCGATTCACAACGATTTGATGAAAAATTTTTTAACGAGCATGTTGACCGTTTCAACGAGATCTTCTTCGGGCATCCCCACATCATGGATTTTTCAGAATTACAGCAACTCGATACTTTCTACAATGATTTGAACTCAAGTGATCAAGATTCGTTGAATTCCGCCGCGGGTGGTAATTTTTTAGATAAAATGCCTCGAGATTGCCTAAGAATCATCGAGAGCAAATTCTAAGTTCGTCATTCACGAAACAAAGCAATTGTTGCCAAAGTGGTTACGAGCTCTTCTACCCTCGGGATTTCTCCCGATGTTGCCGAACTTAAAGATATGGTGAAGGCCTTACTTCTCGATAAGAAAAACAATCCAAGCTCCCTACCGTATAAAGAGGTCAGAAAGTTGTGTAACTTGCGGTAGTGCTCATTCTTACCAAAATTGTCCCGCCATCGATGGCAACGTTTATCGTGTCAATATTCAAGAATACGTCTCTCAAGTCACCGCAGCTAATTTCAATCAAGGAAATACCAGTTACCGACCCCCGATGGTTGGATCACATTTTCGACTCCCAGTTTTCCTCCCCATTCAACCATAACAGGAAATTAGTCAAAACTGTTAACAACCAAATCGGGGATAATTACAACCAAGGCCAAATTTACCGACCCCGGGTTAATTAACCCCCAGCTTACCAAGCTTCGGCTCCTCAAACACAAGGTGTGTCAAAGGAGAACTTTCAAAACTACATCAAAGCAATTGTCGGTGCGTATTACGGTTATGAAAAACATGCAAAACCAAAACCAAAACATGCGAAACCAAATGACTAATTTGACCAACTTGTTGACTAATTTTGTGAATTCCAACACCGCTTTTACTTCAAGCTCGGGTTCTCTTCCTAGTAACACCATTGCTAACACGAAGGGTGATATAAAAGCAATCACCACCCGAAGTGGGGTTTCTTATAAGGGACCCACGATTCCAACTCCGCCTTCTTCTCTTCCTAAGGTGGTGGAACGTGAAGACGAGGTTACTACAGGACTCGGTGCCTCTTACTATATAACCGAAGTACCGATGACGTCCAACCCTTGGTTGTCCTCAGTGAAATCATGTTAACAATTTTTGAGCCCGTTGTTGCTTCCCGTTAGTGCTCTGGAAGCCTAACCGAACATCAATTCCATATCACGTCTAGACTAATGCCAAAGGATCGCGAAAAAGCTAAACAATCAAATTAGAAATTTTACCAAATCTTTCAAGATTTGCATTTTGACATTAGCTTCGAGGATACTTTAATTCTCATGCCTAAATTTGCTTCGACACTTAAGAGTTTGATTAGCAAAAAAGAAAAATTGTTTGAATTAGCAAGAACTCTTTAATGTGCATGTTCGGCGGTCCTCCTCAAAAAGTTACCCGAAAAACTTAGGGACCCCGGTAAATTTCTCATCCCGTGTGATTTTCCCGGAATGGATGAGTGCTTAGCCTTGGCCGATCTTAACCTAGCATTATATCATGCATTATCGTGTGGATAAAGGCTTTCTCTTCCGGAGCTCTCTCCTACTTGTTATGACTTTGAATTTGCGGACCGGTCAATTTCTCGTCCGATCGGTATCGCCGAAGATGTCTACGTAAAGTAGGAAAGTTCCAATTCCCGACCGACTTTGTAGTCGTTGACTTTGATGCCGATCCCCGAGTACCTTAATTCTAGGGTTGATCCTTCTATAAGATCCGGAGTGCCTTGATTGATGTTTACGAAGGAGAATTAACTCTTCGTGTTGGAAAAGAAGCCGTAACATTCAATCTTGATACTTCGAGATACTCATATAATTATGATGATAATTCGGTTGACCGAATCGACGTCATTGAAATGGCTTGTGAGGAGTATTCTCAAGAAGTTATCAGTTTCTCCGATGTGATCGCGAGTGGCAATCCCACTCCTTATTATGACCCGATCGTTTCTACCTCTTCTCCAACCCTCACTCCTTTCGGGGATAGTGATTTTCTCGAGGAAGTCGACGTTTTCCTCGCTCTTGAAGATGATCCAACTTCACCGGAAGTTGATCACTCTTATCACGACTCGGAGGGGGACATTCTTCTTCTTGAAGCATTTCTTAATGATGATCCATCATAACCCCCTCCCACTCAAGGAATGTATTTGCCTCAAATTCGAAAAGAACTTAAGATTTATGAAGCTAAAAACGAAAAATCTTCAATTGATGAATCACCCGAGGTCGAACTTAAGGACTTACCACCTCATCTTGAATATGCATTTTTGGAGGGTGACAACAAGTTGCCGGTCATAATTGATAAAGACTTGAGTGATGAGGAGAAAGCCGCTCTTATAAAGGTTTTGAAGGGGGGGGTCAAAAACCCAAGCGCAGCCATCGCTTGGGAAACCTCTCTGACATTTAAGAGGTATAACCCAGAAATTTTATACTCACATATTCTTATGGAGAGGACTAACAAACGGCGGTCCAACACCAAAGAAGGGTCAATCCTAAAATCCACGAGGTAATAAAATGGAGTTCTTAAACTCCTTGATGGGATTAATTTACCCTATCTCCGGAACAGTCCTTGGGTAAGCCTGTGCAATTGTGTGTGAATAAAAGGGTGGCTTTACCGTTGTTGAAATGGATGGGAAAACAGTTAATTCCTACTCGATGGTTACGGGATGGGGGTATGCATTGACTACCGAAGTTATATATGACGCCACCTGTAAAGAACCACCTTCCATTGCCCTTTATGGACCATTGCTTGAGAGACTAGCGGGAAATGAATACTATTGTTTTCTCGACGGTTTCTCGGGTTACAAAAATTTCAAATTCCTCTTCGACCCTCAAAGATCAGATAAAAAACACATTCACGTGTCCTTATGGACGTTCGCCTATCGCCGCATGGCCTTTTGGTATGCAATGCTCCGGGCACGTTCCAAAGGTTGTATGATGCTATTTTTCATGATATGGGATGAAAAAAACAGATGGAAGTATTTATGGCGGAACTTCTCGGTCTTTAGGATCATTCGAAACTTGCCTCTTCCCACTTTTGGACTAGATGCTTAAACGGTGTGAAGACACATTATTTGTTAAATTGGGAAAAGAGTCACTTTATGGTCAAGGAAGGAATTGTCCTTGGCCATAAGATTTCCAAGAACGGGATTGAGGTTGATAAGGCTAAAGTTGATGTTATTGCTAAGCTACCTCATCCCACCACCGTCAAAGGAATTCGGAGTTTTCTTGGTCACGCCGGGTTTTATCGTAGATTTATTCAAGATTTCTCAAAAATAGCCCGACACGATGGACCCATTCTTCTTGAAAAAGATACTCCGTTCTTCTTCTCCAAAGAGTGTATTGAAGCTTTTCAAACACTTAAGAAAAAATTGACCGAAGCACCAATATTAGTTGCCCCCGATTGGGACCTACCTTTTGAGCTCATGTGTGACGCGAGTGATTTTGCAATAGGTGCAGTCTTGGGGCAACGAAAAATAAAACATTTTTAGCCTCTAACATCTATGCAAGCAACACTATGACGTATGCTCAAGCTCATTACACACGACGGAGAAGAATTACTTGTCGTGGTGTATGCTTGAGAAACTCCGGTCTATTTAGTCTGTCAAAAAACATAGTGTATTACGGATCATTTCGGCTCTTAAAATATCTCTTTGCAAAAACAGATGGCAAAGTCGAGATTGATCGGTAAGGTTTCTCCTCCTTCAAGGAATTTGATATCATCCGTGATAAAAAAAAGGAGCCGAGAACCTCGCCGCCGACCATTTGTCCCGATTAGAGAATCCTCACCAAAGTGTGCTCGATAAAAAGGAAATAAATGAAACATTTCCTCTCGAAACACTTAGTATGGTATCTTTTCGTGGTGATTCTAGTACCCCATGGTTTGCCGATTTTGCTAATTACCATGCGGGGAACTTTGTTGTGAAAGGGATGTCGTCCCAACAAAAGAACAAATTCTTCAAAGACGTGAAGCATTACTTTTGGGACGACCCCTATTTGTTCAAAATCTGTGCGGATCAAGTCATCCGGCGGTGTGTTCACGGCCAAGAAGCCATTGATATTCTTAAGGCTTGCCACAATGGACCCACCGGGGCCCGAACTACACCGCCAAAAAGGTGTTTGACTCCGGTTTTTATTGGCCCACAATCTATCGTGATGCCCATGACTTAGTCAAATCTTGTGACTCTTGTCAACGTCAAGGCAAAATTTCGCAACGTGATGAAATGCCACAAAATGCCATCCAAGTTTGCGAGATTTTTGACGTTTGGGGTATCGATTTTATGGGACCGTTCCCGTCTTCACGAGGGAACAAGTACATACTCGTGGCGGTCGATTACTTGTCGAAATGGGTTGAAGCGAAAGCGCTCCCCACCAACGACGCCCGAGTTGTTGTTAAAATTTTGAAATCTCTCTTTGCTCGGTTTGGAACTCCCCTCTATTCTCGAAGATTCGATTGATAAAAATTCTCCTGATGACAATCTTGTTGATACCATTTTTGAGATGTTCACCAATAAACATGCTCTTGATTACTCATCCCCACCATTATGGGATGATTATGATGATGAACTTTTTGATCTTGAGACCGTTAATGATGATACTTATGATGATCCTTTTTACTCTAAGGAAGAGAAAATCAAAGATTTTAAAATCTTGATTGATGAACTTGATCTACCTAGATCAAGTGATTTCCTTCCTTTCCCCGAGTGTGACTTGGTTTTATATGAGGATTTTTCTGAGGTTGATGCTTTGTCTTCGACCAACAACGAAGACAAGGTATTTAATCCAGGAATACTCATTCATGAGAGCTATTTTGAAGTCACCAACCATGCAACACCAGAAAAGAATGTAAAGAAGATAGCCATATCTAATGCTTCTTTAATTCTTGAGGATTTTAATTATCCTCTTTATGAACTTCCTTTCCACAAAGAAGTTCTGGGGTCCGAAACTCTACTCTCATTTTCATCCGAAAATGAGGAAAAAGTTTTCAACCCTGGGATTCTCACTTCTAAAGGAATTCATACTTCTCTTCTCTCGGAATTATATCATCGGGGCCCTAAAGCTTTCAAAGTCATTAAAATTTTTGAAATCCCGATGGATATTTTTCCTTGCTCTTATGGAGAGGACATCAGTATTTTGGATGTTTCGTGTCTCCATTTCTATCCCCCTTGACAAGCTCAAGTATGGGGGATTGGGTCAACCTAAGTGACCTAAAACAAGCGCTTCGTGGGTGGCAACCCATGCTTATCCTAGTTATGTAGTAATAAATAAGTGTTTTGTTGTTGTGAGAGAGGCTCACCTCTTCCATTTTCCGTGTTTTGTGGTTTTGTATGTCTAGGATTGCCCGGATTTTAAAGCCTCTCGTGCTCTTCGTTTTGTCCTTCGTTCAGTCGAGCTTCACATCCTCAGCTTCATTTTGGGAATCCAATATCCAAATCTTATCGACTAACATTTATCTTTAAGCATACTTAATAAACGGCTTAGGATTTACGTTGAGACCCTTCTTAAAACATTAAGGAAAATGTTTAGTTCTAGAATGCGAGGATTTATCGATTTGATTGTGCATGTAGTCGTTGTTTTCATGTAATCCCGTTTTTACCACCAAAATGCCAAAAAAATGAAAAAATTTCAAAATTTTCAAAAATAAAATAAGTGTTTTGTCACAATTTTGACTTTCCTGCTGGGTAGAATAAGAATAAATTTTGACTCGATCGGGCGTGTTGAGCTCTAGCTTGTTCCTTAACTTTTAGACTAAGCATTCGCGGATCTTCGCGAAGAACGAAAAATGATAGAGTTAAGTATGAGTTAGATGCTAAACAAGGATTATTTGGAAATCATAAGAGCTCATAAGTGTAGTTTATGGCTTTTTCTCCCATAAGCTCCTAACCGGACTAATAATACGTGCTATTTTTGAAAGTTAAACTTAAATCAACAATTTTTGAATTTGAAATGTAGTCGATAGTATAATTTAGTCCTTAGTCAAATATAATACTTAAATTTTCCAAAAAGCATTTTTCTAATATATATCATGGTAATAAAAAGAGTAAAAATAACCAAAAAAAATGATGAATGAATAAATCCGATACGATACAAAGTTTGCTACACTTGCCGCTCACAACCGATATTGCAGCCTTCTAAAAGGTCGAGGATATCATTAGTTTAATGGATGTGTAATTAATTAAGTGTAATAAATGTGATTTAATAAATATTAAGGAAATCTCTTTTTCTTAATTGTAAATATCTTTTTGAACTAAACTATTTCGTTTTAAATTGAGAATTTAAGTATAAACGGGAAACCTAAGAGTTTTTTTAAGAAACCGAAGTCGTGAGTCCCCGATACTAGTCTCTGTGGTGTGTCAAAAGCCCTTGTCACTTAGCCGCAAGTTTGGGATGTGCCGAGACGAAAGTCTCTACATGGGATGATCTCGCCTTCAAACTCATTATTCTCGAGTGGAACATGAAGCATAGAATTTTACAAAACGTTATCATGGTTGAAATTCGAAAATGCACTTCACCTAAAATAAATAATACTTTCTGGAGTGAAAAGTTCACAGTAACGAAGAAAAATAAGAGTAAGTTGTGTTATCATCTAACTTAAAATATAACGGTGATTTCGTTTTAAGCTTGGTTTGGAATAAGTGAAAAGTCGGGAACGATGAATTTATCCTTTTTGGGGCATTTTAGGATTGAAATGTTTCTTGTTCTATGATCCCTAAAAGTTATAAAATAACGAAAGTCAAACATGTTAGTTAGTTGAGAAAAAGAAAAAAAAGAAAAATACAAAAATATTAGTGGTAGTTAGTGTATATATTTAAAAATGGTAAAAACGGGGCTTTTCTAAACTATTGATTCTTTAATTCCCCTCGATGAACACTTAGCTACTTTTTGAGGTAATTAGTCGAGGGGGATTGAGATTCTTAGTTTTCTTAAGTGTTTAATTATAGCATTGCGTGAGGACACGACAATATTTAGTAAGTGGATTTTGTATGAGCCTTAATTAACACTACTATTTTTCACAATAACCGGACTTAAATTACCAAAACGTACCAAAAATACATTGGGGTTTAAATAAAAAAAAAATTTTTTTTTTTTGTAATGTTATCATTTATATTATGCAGGAAACGGATATTCGACAAAAGGACGAAAAACAAAGCCAAAAACGACAAAACCGAGCACGGAATAGAAAAGCGTAGAAAAGACAAAGTCAAAGTTAACCAAAAAGTCAACCAAGTCAAAGTCAACCCCGAAAAGTCAACAGTCAAAGACAAATCCGAAACAAAGAATACTTAATGGCCGCACCCGACCCGTTCTAATGGGTCAGGTCATCCCATTAAGTTATTATATGAAGTCCAAAACAAAGAAATGGCCCAAAATACTTTTATATACAAACCGGCCCAAAAACTATGTATAAGCCCAAACTGTTAGCCCTAAAACCCTTACAACTTAACTATCGTTAGTCCTCCAAGGACTAACCTTGCAATAACAATTATATACCTCAAGGGCCATAACTGCCACATCCCTAAACTTTTATCACCACAAGGACGATGGTTGCAATCAAACCATACAAAATGGAGGGCCTAACCTGTCACTCCCCAAACTTTACCCGGTCAAACAAAACAACCCATTTTCCCGCCAAACCCCTGTTCACCCATCACTCTCCTTACCTCGTTCACAGTTCACTCCACAACAAACTTCACTCTCACTATCCCCACCACAAACAAACAATGTGCCACATTGCAATCCTTGACATATAATTGGACAAACGAAATAAAGGGCTGATGATGAAGGGATTTAGGCACCAAGAATGATTAAATGGTTGAGAATGGATGGAAATCTCTACTCACACAAGAAACACAAGCTGTCTCACCCCCTTAGTAAACAAGCACACTTCAAGACTTGAAGTTATAGAGCTTTTAGTATAAATAGGCTAGTGTAGCTTATTTACTTTTTTGTCGAATTTTGTTTAAGCTAGTCTTTTTAACAAATTTGTACCTCTTTTAATACTATCATTTAATTTTTTTGTCATTTAAATACTTGCATTGTATTTTTTTTAAGATTAATGAAATTTTAAGCTACTTTATTATGTCATTTACCTTAAATTGTCTTTTTAAATACTGTTTATAAGCCTTTGTATAAGCTTTTAAGTCATTCAAAACTTATTTGAAGGCTTGTTTTACTATTCTGTCTAAAAATCAAAAAAATCACAAAAGCACAAATCTGTCAAGCAATCAATGGAGCATGGTAAATCTTGGATGGCCATGGTTTAGAGCTTCCTGGGAAGCACATAGGTTGGTTTTGGATTGATTTGGGTACTTAAATCATTCTCAGAAGCTTGGGCCCTTGTGAGTTTTCATTTTTTTTCATTTTTTAGCATTTTTACTGTAGCTTTGCTTATTTACTGTTTACCTGCTTATTTCCTGCTTATTTATGTTTGTTTTATGCTTATTGTCTTTATTTATTGCTTATATGTCCTTTATTTGAGTTTTTACTTAAATCTGTCCATTTTAGCCTTTTAACTGCGTAATCTGTAGTTGCTTGTTTTAAGTGCTTATTTTTGTTTGTAGTCTGCTTATTTGTGCTTAACTTAGCTTGGTTGTCATTTGTGTTCAAAACCTTGTACTTAAATCAGTATAATTTAGCTTAAAATTTGATTTGAAAAACCTAAAGGAGTGTTTGGGTCAAGACCCAAAGTGGGTCAATTTTGGTTAAAATCAATTTGGGCCACTTGGACAACTTTAACCAGCTTTCTTAAGTGTTTCTAACATTTTTACAAAGGTTTTTAAGTTTTAAGAGATTACAAGTTTTTCTAAAAAGTTCTTTGAAACTGTGATGACAAACAGTTTTGAAGTGCTTATTAGGTTAATGATTTTTAAAACCAGCTTTTGTGTCTTGTTTTAATTCTCCTTTTAGTGCCATAATGCAATAGTTAAGTGTTCTTTTGGTTTACCTTTGTTTTGTTCAAAATCTGTCAACCATTGTTCAAGTAGTTTGTCTTAAAAAGCCATTTCCCCTTTTTAAATTTAAGATAGTTAGAATCATTTTCAGAATCTAAATTTTTGAGCATAAGCTCATTTGTTGGTGAACCCCATCTGTTTTAACTTATTTTTCATTTAAAAGTTTATTTTCTAGTCTATTTTATAGGCTGCATAAGCCACCTTTTTTCTTAAAAAAGCCACTCAGCAGCTACTAAGTGAAAAATACCATTTTGACAAGGCTTTTTAGTAGATTATATAAGATTCAAACTCATTTTGCTCTGCTGTTTTAGAAAGCTTAAAGGTCAAGCTTTTTAGGTGTATACCTCATTAAGCCATAAGGATCCACTTAAGGGATTAAAAATAAGCCCAAAAGTGGCCCCTTAGGCTGTTTACCTGCTATTTTTGCCCCTTTTGCTTATTTGCTGTTGTTTTTGCTTTTCTATTTATTTCTCTTGCTTATTTGTGTTTAAACTTGCTTATTAAGTGTAGTTCTTATCTGTTTTAGCTTATCCCTCATTTTCCTTTTCTTATTTACCCTAGAATTTGCTTAACAGTCTAGCATTTTTGGACTTAGTGAAAAAACTAGAAAATGCCAGCTTATTCACCCTTTTTCTGTGCTTATTTTCCATTTTTGTAAAAAGTAGCTTTTTTAAAGTTGGTCTTTTTTGTGTGTTTAATAAGTTTGCAAAAAGAAAAAAAAGTTTTACTAAAAAGGGAGGCCAAGGATTCGACCCCTAGACCTCCCCTTTAACACGCATACAAGTCCCCCCCTTAAACACACACTAACCATTGGACCAGTAGGACCAATCTGGTCAACTTGGAACCCATTTTTATTTTTATACACACTTTTCCTGTTTTGCTTATCAGCCTTTAAGGGCTTATTTCTGGCTTATTTTTTAGCTGTTTTTCAAAACTTTTCTTTTTCTTGCATCCAGCACTGTTTAAACTACTTTCCACCATTTTTTTAGATTTTCCCATTAAGTTTACTATTTTTAATTAATTTTTCTTTTCAAAATAGTTTTTAATTCATAATAAATTATTAAAAAGTCAAAAAAATATAATTCTTTTTTCTAAATTTTCTTTTATCATTTAGCACCTAGGAAAATTAAATTTGCATTCGTAGGTTTAAAATTTCAAAATTTTGTTTTTTAAAGAACGGGTTTCGACCCCGTTCTTGTTTTTAGGTTTAAATCCCTCGTTTGCTTTCGTTTTTAGGTTTTCCTTATTCGTTTTTGCATTTTAATCGTAGAATTAGAAATCCCAATCTAAAAATTTTTAACCATTCAAAAACGCGATCGCAAACGTTTTCGTTCTTCAATTCACACCTCGTTGGGAAACGACCCGGGAGATTTTGGATTTTTCTTTGGTCAAAAGCAATTTTTTGAGTCTTTCAGAATACATATACTATAATTGAATTATAATTATTGATTATTATTATATATTTATATATTTATATTATATTTATATATAGTAAGAAATCTTTGGTTACCAATATACTTGGAGCATCTCACTAGAGTCGCATTTTGCGGTTTCATCACGATGAAGATTTATTGCATAACTTTGACGTTCGATTGTAAACTAAAATTTCCTTATATTTTGTGAACTCTTGGAAACATGTCTTTGTAAAACTTTATTTCTTAAATCAAACATGTATTTTCCAAACGAATCATATAGAGGTCGTTCGATATAACTTGTAACTTTGTGCTATGAACGTCATGCCCCGATTACCTTCTGCTACGATATTTTGGTGGTGTGACATATAGTCTCCATCATGTAATCTAAACCTCCCGACTTAGGAATAGCAACAACTAACTTGTCCTTTAACCCACATGTAGCATCCAACTCAATCAAAGCACGAGCAAAGCTACCACGACCCCAAGATTCCATACACATAGAGCTCGTATACGAGTCCAGCATAATAGGCTTTCCAAGTTTAGTAGTGTCACACCCCGACAATGGCAGAAACTTGGGAATGCAACATAATGATCAATCATAACACAAGATACAAAAATAGAGAAAACTACATTGCATAAACTCCAAGTGCTATGAAGACCATCAACCTTGAACAAACTCAAGTGATGTCCCAAATCGCTACTAAAATCCACAATCTCTTACACTTATTCAACTGCCCACATAGGGGACCATAATCCAAACTTACTCCAAAACATCCAAAAACCATATTCAAACAACAAACAAGCAAGACTTCAAACGAAAATCCTTACGAGATACTTATAAGTCTGCTATCACAATCACCAAACTACTCTTCTTTCACTTCACCTGAAAGAAGATCTTCAAACTTAATCCAAAACATCCAAAAACCAGATTCAAACAACAAGCAAGCAAGACTTCAAACGAAAATCCTCACGGGAAATAAACCCAAAAGGACAAACAAAATTTAAATTTGAAAACTTACAAGAAAATCTTCAAAAATGTATATTTCGACACAAACCGGATAACCCAAACGTTGTTTAAATGAATACCCAAACACTCGTATCAACCCGGAATATCACGTTCTCGATCAAAGTTGGAATTTTTATGGTGGCTTATGGTGGTTGGGTGGCGGACGAAACACACACACACACCTATGTGTGTGTTTTTTTTGAAATGAAATCGATAATGATCTAAATGATTCGTATGAAAGCATATAAATGTACCACTCCTAGACAAGTTAGCTAAAATTAAGCAATTTTGTTCCCCTCTTTGACTTCATAAATGGCCATGGATCCAAAGTGGTCTCGGGCCTTTCTTTTCGTGTCGGGATCCCTTAAATACTCGTAAAACTCAACCGTAAAATTTACCCCAAAGTTAATTAGCATTTTTATTCACCTTAAAAATACTTTTCTATTAACCTAGAGTATTTACACGACATATTTGCACTTTAAACCCTTTCAAAACTCATTTGGACATTAATGGACGTGTCAGACTTGTTTTTCGACATTTCTCAACAATCACGAGTCGAACCACCCGGAATACAAATAACACAATAATACCTTCCAAAAGGGATTATTAATCACAATAAACCTCAAATCATCACATATCTCATAAAATCACCACCGTCAACATGGTACAAAATCTGAATAAACTGACAAAAGTCAAATAGTCAAAGGACTATTAATGAAATATTCAGAACACAAAAAGGGCAAAGGTTACATTCTACCCCCCTTAAAAGAATTTCATCCTCGAAATTTAACTACTAACATTACTAAACAAATGAGGGTACTTAAATTTCATCTGATCTTCACGTTCCCACGTGAATTCAGGGCCACGTTTCGAATTCCACCGAACCTTGACGATGGCAATCTTACTACGCTTCAACTTCTTAAACTCTCTTTCCAAAATTTCCACAGGCTCTTCCACAAAATTCGACTTAGCATCAACTTGAATCTCATCCAAAGGCACTTTCAGTATGGATCTGCCAAACACTTCTTAAGGTTCGACACGTGGAACGTGTCATGAACACCATTCAATTCCTCAGGCAAATCTAACCGATAGGCCACAGGGCCTACTTTCTCAATAATCTCAAATGGTCCAACAAACCTAGGTGCTAACTTCCCTTTCTTCCCAAAGCGTACCACACCTTTCCAAGGCGACACTTTGAGCAAGACATAGTCACCTACACTAAACTCTAGAGGCTTCCTCCTCTTATCAGCATAACTTTTCTGACGATCACGCGCAGCCTTAAGTCTATCCTTAATCTGCGAGATCTTCTTAGTAGTCTCTTGCACTAACTCAGGTCCTATCAACTGACCTTCTCCAACCTCAGCCCACATAATTGGCGAACGACACTTTCTACCATACAATGCCTCAAACGGAGCACATCTCACACTAGAATGATAACTATTGTTATACGAAAACTCAACCAACAGAAGATGAACATCCTAACTTCCCCCGAAGTCCAGGACGCACGCTCTAAGCATGTCTTCCAAAGTCTGAATAGTACGCTCACTCTGACCATCGGTCTGAGGGTGATAAGCCGTACTCATGTCTAAACGAGTCCCTAATGCCTCTTGCATTGACTGCCAAAACCTTGAGGTGAAACGACTATCACGATCCGATATAATCGAGATCGACACACCATGTCTAGCAACTATCTCATTCAAATACAATCTAGCCAACCTTTCCATCTTATAATCCTCACGCATAGGTAGAAAATGAGCAGACTTAGTCAATCGGTCCACAATGACCAATTATTGTGCATGCCCCTACTATCCTAGGCAACTTAGACACAAAATCCATAGCTATACCCTTCCCATTCCATATTGGGAATCACCGGTTGCTGGAGCAAGCCAGATGGCCTTTGATGCTCAGCCTTAACCTTCAAACAAGTCAAACACTTACTAACATACTCAACTATATCCTTTTTCATTCCGGGCCACCAATACCTATCTCTCAAATCATAGTACATCTTATCAGCACCTGGGTGTACAGAGTACCTCGACTTATGGGCTTCATCCATTATCAGGGTTCTTACCACACCTTTAAAGGTACCCATATTTGATCCAGGTAGTACAAAGTTCCATCACTTTTCTATTCTATCATCTCATCTAAACCTTTATGCAATCCTGCAAACTCATCCACAGCCTCCTTCTGAGCCGCCAGTATCCTATCCTTGATACTCGACTAAAGGATCATATTCATAGCTCTAACTCTCTTAGGCTTTACTCTTTCCTTCCTACTTAGGGCATCAGCCACCACATTCGCCTTACCAGGATGGTAGCAAATTTCACAGTCACAATCACTAAACAACTCTATCCAACGACGCTGTCGCATATCCAATTCTTTCTGACTAAAGATATGATGAAGACTCTTATGGTCCGTATAGATGACACTCTTTGTCCCATACAAATAATGTCTCCAGATCTTAAGTGCAAACACGACTGCACCCAACTCTAAATCATGGGAAGTGTTATCCCGGACGCATCACAATATACCACAAAGTCTTCCGGTCAATCGGGAAGAGCTAGAACTGGCGCATTACATAACTTATCCTTCAAGGTCTGAAATGCCAATTCCTATTCCTCACCCCACTCGAAAGTCTTACTTTTCTGAGTCAATATAGTAAGAGGCTTAGTTATCTTAGAAAAGTTCTCAAGGAACCTATGGTAATACCCAGCCAATCCTAAGAATGAACAAACCTCAGTCGGAGTTCTAGGGGCTTTCCAATTCTTAACAGCTTTAATCTTACTATTGTCTACATGAATCCCATTACCATTTATCACATGCCCAAGAAACTGCACTTCTCTTAGTCAGAATTCACACTTAGAAAACTTAGCATACAGTTTCTCCTTTTTGAGCAGTTCCAAGACCAACCTTAAGTATTCTACATGCTCCTCTTGAGTCTTAGATTAGATTAAGATATCGTCTATAAACACTATCACAAACTTAATCAGATATCGGCCTACAAACTCTAGTCCATCCAAATCGCATAAATATTGCTGGTGCATTAGTCGGAACAAAGGGCATTACAGTGAACTCGAAATGTCCATAACGAGTTCTAAACGCAGTCTTTGGAATGTCATCCTCATGCACTCTCAGCTGATGGTATCTAGACCTAAGATCTATCTTTGAGAAAAACTACGACCCTTGTAGTTGGTCAAATAGATCATCAATTCTAGGAAGTGGATAATGATTCTGTTAATAGTCAACTTGTCCAATTCTCTATAATCAATGCACAACCTAAAAGAACCATCTTTTCTTAACTAACAAATACGCGCTTACACCCAAGGCGATGAACTGGTCGAATGAACCATTGTCTGAAGAGTCCTCGAGTTTCCCGACAACTCCTCTAATTTAGAAGGTTCAAACGATAAGGAAGACTTTGCTACCGGGGCTATTGCTCAGGATTAACTCAATTGAAACTTAATTTCCCTAGTATGTCGGTAATACGCAGAATAGATCAACATTAGAAGTCCTTAGGAAATTATCTAACCACAACAATCTCTTCTTGTTTCTTAATACCCATTAAAAATCTCGCTTTCTCATCTGGTCTCTCTCCTAATACTCTAAGCACCTTGCCATCCGGTAGTGGTATCCTCACTACCTTCTCATGGCAAATTATTTCAGCTTTATAATTAGACAACCAGTCCATACCTATAATCACATCAAAACTCCCATGTCCAAAAGGTATCAAGTCGATGTCAAAGACATGACCCTCGATTTCTAGTTTGCAACCCTTAATAACCTTATCAATCTCTACTAGCTGCCCGCTAGCTATCTCAATCTCATATCTGAAACCTAAGTCGCTGGGCTCTAAGCCTAACAGAGGTATGAAAGTAGTGGAAACAAAACTATAATCGGCACCAGAGTCAAATAAGGTAGTGGCAAAATGATTGTTCAAAGTAAATGTACCCGTCACAATGTTTGGATCCTAGCGAGCTTCCTCTGCTCCCAACATGAATGCCCTACCCCTAGCCAGGGGGGGGGGGGGGGGGGTTGGAGGTGGTTATCAGGGGGGGGATTTCCCTGTTTCTATGACCCTACCCACGTTTATTAGTAGCAACTTGATTTGGACGATTTTCTCTCGGTCCTTGTGCTCTATTCCACCTAGGGCAAGCTGGCCTGACATGGTCGGTACTACCGCACTCATAACATGCCCTAACAGTTAGGTTTCTAGCATTGACAGGGTTCACATTCCTTGGCACACTTCTACAATCCCTTGCCAAATGACCCGGGCGGTTGCAGTCGTAGCATATGCGACAAAGCCCACCGGATGCGTGGAAGGAGTTGCAGATGGTACACTTGGGCCAAGTACCCGTATTCTCTCTTCCTACAGGGTTTACAGTAGTAGCAAAAGCATTCACAATCCTAGTCCTCTTATTATCATCCCTTCCACTCCTATCTTTGCTAGGTTCCCCCACACTTCCTCTTTTCTCAACTTTCTTAATTGACCCATTTCTCACAGCCTCATAGGTCAGTGCACTAGAAATCTGCACAACCTTTTATATAGTCTTTGGCTCTGTTGCTGCCACCATCCCACGGATCTGTGGAGCAAGGCCATACACATACCTCTCAATCATCCTACTCTCAGGAGTTACCAAATGTGGAACTAACCTAGCCAACTCATGAAACCTATCAGTGTACGCAACATGGCTCAGCCCCGACCATGGCGTGATTCCTCAACTCAGATTCAACTTTTTGCATCTCATTGACTAAGAAAAAACTCTTGTATCATCATAAACTTAAAGTCATTCCATGACATACTAACAGCAACTTCACGCTTAGCGTGCTTGGATCTGAGAGTTCCACCACGTAAAGCCTTACCCACAAATGAACCAGCAGTGTATTTCACTTTTGGTCAACACTACAACCACCTCATATCATGCAAGACTCCATTTTCCAACCCAGATGATAAGAACTACATCACCTCCTTACCGACATATTCCTTAGGTTACAAGCAAGAACTCCTTAAATAAAAAAAAAAGAACAACCTACATGAATTGCCATGCACTATCACATACCAACATTCTCCTGAACATTCTCTTAACACATTACCATGTCTAATTTACCCAACAATCCCGAATACTAACCGAGACTAACAAGGCGGTAAGAGGTTATCTTGCAATGTGTTGAGGGCAATGATCGTTGAGAAGTCGGGTGCACCCCATTGGCTCTTTCTACATTCCCATTGACTCCTTCTACACCCCTATTAGCTCCCATACCTTGGTCATTTCCTTGACCATTCAATTCATCAACACGCTCATCATTACCTTCCCTAGGTCTTCTACCCCTTCACCTCTACTAACCTGTTCACCTCCGATCCCCTCTCCAAAGATTCGGCAGCAGGTCGGCCAGCACATCGGTCTCATTTTTGGCGCATTATCTATACGATGAGAACATTTGCAACATTAGGTAAGAGGGAAGACTAGTATATATAAATATAGTATATATAAATATAATATATATAATATATATATATATTATATATATAAATAATATATATTGATATGTCTTAATTACACATTATCTTTTACCTTCAAAAACGAAGCTTAAATGACCAAAAACAGACAAAAATGCCAAATATAAGTTTTTTTGCATTGCATTGTGAGAGGAAGTGGATATCATCAAAAAACAGAAAACCAAGCCAAAATGAGACAAAACTGAGCAATGGAAATGGAAAAGACTGTGCAGAAACAAGGCCACAGTCCAAAATTCCAAAGAATAGTCAATCAGAAGTAATCAACAGTCAAACCGGAGCCGGCACTGAAGATACGATTGATGCAATCTTAGACCCATCTGATGGGCCGTAAAGCCAATAGTATAACTAGGAAACTGTGAAGACCAAATGGGACCCCTCAATACAATTTCAACAGCCCATTTAGTGTGCAATTGAACAACGGGTGAGACTGGTGAAGACTTTGAAGGCCCAAACTAGCCCATAACAGCCAATCACAGCCATTGAACACACAAAACCACACTTCATAACCTTATGGGCCTTGACAAGCCCAATAACCAAACCTGTACCTTATTGGGCCCAAACCCAGTGGGCCCAATACAAGCCCAAACACAAAACCCAAGCCCAATAACCTTTTTACAAAACCATAGGGACTTGTTGTGTTATTTTCAAAAGTGTTTTATAAAGGAAAAAGAAAAAGCTAAAAAGTCACAGGACTGAAACTGCCAATTGGCATTTCTTTTACAATTTTAAAAGCCAAGGACCATTTTTGCAATTTACCAAAACTCTCTTTATTCTTTTGTTATAAAAACCACAGGGACCAATTCTGTCACTTTCCAAACTCTATTTATAACTAAAAGGGGCTCGAAATGGAATGAAAAGAGAGCCAAAGATGGGGGGGCACTCTTGCCTCTTCCCCATTCTTTTCTTTTAAACCTGAACCATAACTGTACCTATTACCCGTTTACCGCCAAAACCCATTACCTCCCTCTCCCACTGTTTTCTTGCCAAACCACCCCCCTAGTACATCTCCCAGCTCACTCTAACCATTTCCCACCTCCCCATTACCCCTATAACCCTTCCCTGTTGACAATACACAAAAACCCGCACCCCCATCGATGGCTGAGAATGTTGTAAGGCCAATGGAAGGCTAGGATTGCTTGGGAAGCTTTGTACTCTCACAGCAAACACAACCCAAGACCAAGTGATGCCTTTGGACTTCTATAAAAGAAAAGAAGAACAAGCCGAGACATGAATCCCTGTTTTTACTTTTGTAGTTTAAAAATTTAATTAAGTTTGCTTTAAAATTGTTGTACTCAGTTTATTTTTTAAGTTTTTGTTGTAATACTTTCAGTTTTAATAAAAGTTAAGAGTGTTTGTGAAATTGCTATTGTCGAAATTTGAAATATAATTTAATGCGTTTTTATCTGTTTAAATTGTTTAAAATATGTGATACAAAGTTATTAAATCACATTGTAATCAATTATCTCTGCCTTCTTTTACCAAAAATCAGTTAAAAATCCTTTTTTTATATAAATAAGGGGTGTTTGGTTTTAACCATTAAAATGGTCAATATGGTATTTTAATGGGTGATAACCACTCAGCCAACTTTGGCTGAGTGTGTAGGGTTTATTAGTGCACTTTAACCAAAAGTTTTAGTATAAAAATAAATTTTTAAGGGTCCTTAATAAATTGTCAAATTTTCAATAAGCCAAAGTGACCTTAAGGGCTTAAGCTGTTGAAACAGCTTAAGCACCTCATTTCTTGTGTTGTTGGAGTTACAAAAAGCCAAAAAGAAAGACCCCTTGTTCTGTCTTTTAACCTCACCAAGTGAAAGTCAAAGTACCCACATGCCATTTCTTTGAAAAATGCCAAATTCAAGTCCTAATATCAGCATGATTTAGTCCATTTTATTAGTTCAAACTTTGAAAATAAGCTCATTTGCCTCCATTGTTAATCTGTTTGTGGTTGGTTTTGGGTAAAAAGCTCTTAAGTGCTTATTGCATAAGCCTAAAAAAGCCCTTAAGCTCACTGCCTAGCCTCCCCTGGTGCTGAACACCTAAATTCAGCCCCACTTTTCTAGCTTATTTAATATTAAGCCATAGGTTCTTATTGCTTTTAAACATAGCTTATAGGTAGTTGTCTTAGGATTAGCAGCTTATTTTAGTTAGTAAGCTTATTTATAGCTTAATAGTAGCTTAAAGTAGGCCTTTTTCTGTTTTTTATAAACTGTCATTTTAGCTTAATAATAGATCAGCTTATTTTAGGGCTTATTAGGAAACCTTAGCTTATATTTAGGATTCCCCTCTCCTTGTTAACTGTTCCCCATTAGTTGTAGCTTATTTTGTTAGCTTAAATCCCGACCCTCCCCCCACCCACCCCCCCCCCCCCCACCCCCAACCATAAGAACGAAATAAGCCAATAAGCTTTATTGAGCTTCTGCAGCCACCAAAACATCAAGTTTCTAGCTTAATTAGGATTAAAAAGCAAGTGCTTTTACAAAAAAGACTCCCTTTAGCCCCTTACAACTTGCTTATAGCTTTTTTTGATAAAAAGAGCTGTTGGACCTTGCTTTGTAAACGAGGTCCAGCCTCAGGACTGTTTTGTTTAATTTTTTGTCTTATAGTTAAAATTGTTAGTCCCCACTGTTAGTATGTAATGTTACCTCCGTTAGTCCTTGGCAGTCCTTTCACTTTAGTCCCCTATAGTTAACTTTAGTTAGTGTTTTTTTGTTTTTTTGTTTAATTATTTATTTTTTTTTTTTTATTTAATTTAAATAATTTAATCTAGGTAAAATTTTAACTAGTTAATTACTTTAATTATAAACAGTAAAATTTGGGCATTTTTATATTTTTAGAATTGTTAACTTTTTCTTTATTTAATTTTATTTTTTTTAGAATTTTTATAACTTTTATTTTTTGTCTTTTTCTATTTTCTTAGTTTTAATTAGTTTTTAATCTTTAAAAATTCATAAAAATCAAAATTAATAAAAAATATTTTTCTTTTTTATAAAGATTTCTTTCTGTCATTTAGTGTCTAGGAAAAATATAAAATTTAGTATAGGCTTAATTTTTCTTAAATTTCAGTCTTAGACCCGTTTTACCGGGTACGTTTTACCGTTTCTTTTCGTTTTACATTCAAACGACCTCCGTTTTAGTTCTAGTTTTCTTTATTTTTCAAATTAAGTTAATTAGAATGTAAAATTAATTTTTAATTAAATATTAGCAAATATTTTTCTTAATTTTTAGTATTTAGGTTTCCCGATACCTGATTCTGTTCCCCGTATTTTAGTATAGATTTAATTTTAGGATTTTCCTATAACTAATTTTGTTTCCCGTAGTTTTTAAGATCCCCATTTCTAAAGTCAGTTTCCCATGTAGAAAGTTTTTAAAAAAAAAGATGTTTTAAAAAGTAAAATAAATATTAATGAGATTTTTTATAAGTTAATTTTTTTTTTTTAGATAAGATTAAATTAGGTTTTATTTAATAATTTAGTTGTAATTATTATAGTGTTTCCATCATATCTAAATAATCTCCACATTCCATTTCTCATCAAACAGGATTAACCTTCAAATGCAAGCCTCGTTGGGACATACTACCCCTGAATATCTCTACCGGAATCTTTTTATCATGATTCAATCTGTGTATTTTTATCCTTTGTGGAATTTGACTTTTGCCTTGGTTCAAAGGCATTCGGGTTAGGATCTGTATTATGGTTCTATATAAAGTGTGACTTAATACCGTAACCAATTTTTGGGCGTGCGCTGCCGGGGAGGCATTTGCTACGATTGTTATCCGAATTTGATCTGAACTTGTCTTATTTTAATATATCATATAAAAACACAAAAATATTTTTCTTTTCTTTTTATTAGTACATATCATATAAAATTAAAAAACCAAAAAAAATCAAAAATATAGAAAAAATTGTCCATAAAAACTAAAATTCAACTATTGGTAAAATACCAAATAAATTATTCTCCACTGAGGTATTATAAATTAAGTTTCGTGCAAAAAATAAACTACTGATTTCCCAAATCGAACCAAGGATTTAAAACTTGCCTTCTGTCACTAACGATATACGGCTCCCTTCATTCTGATTGACAAACTATAAAGTGGTATAAGGAGGGTTGTTCCTAGGAACTACGACCCGAAGGATAAATAAACTCCGCCTATTCATACTCCTCCCGCTCACCTGTGCGTTTTTTCATTCTAATAAGTCTACCGTGAAGTAAGATCGATTATTTGGCATAAGTTGTCTATCTCATGTCCGTTTAAAAAAGATTGTGAATATATTTAAATCCAAAAAATCAAAAAAAAAATAGTTTTAACTTCTTTTTTTATTCCATTTTGTGCATGCGCACTCGATCTCAGTCCTTGAGCACAGCCTCCCCACCAGAAGAACCGCCAGTTGTATCGAACCTCTTCGTATAAATACCCATTTCAGGAAATCCCCCGTAGAGCCAATGGCAGAACACTCGAACTATGGCACCAATTGCTCCAACAACCCACCGAGGGGTACGAGG
Organism: Tanacetum coccineum; assembly: GCA_026074375.1. Lineage (NCBI taxonomy): Eukaryota > Viridiplantae > Streptophyta > Magnoliopsida > Asterales > Asteraceae > Tanacetum > Tanacetum coccineum. The sequence goes on from BQNB010000121.1 coordinate 72,017, forward strand.
ACCAATCCTTATACCTGAAATTGTGGCAAACATTTCGAGCTGAGGCACGTTTAAATCAATTGTCGCAGAACAAACAGTTCATCGGTCAGGAACGAAAGTACCCCGCATCTCATATCCTTACTTCAAACAAGACACCTCCACAATGAGGGTCCCAATGTCCATATTGCTACGATTTAAGCATAAGGCTTTTGTCCATTCTCTATCGAGGGAGCAGCCCGAATATGGCTAGAAAAAGAACCCCCTCGATCTATTCAAACTTGGGACGATCTTGTATCCAAATTCATCAACCAGTTTTTCCCTCCCTCTAAAACGACGAATCTTCGCAATGAGATCACCAGATTTCAGCAAAGGTTTCGATGAATCGTTTTATTGATGCTTGGGAATCGTTTTCAATGATCTACTAAGGGCATGCCACACCTATGGAATCTCAAATTTTTGCATCAACTTGATACATTCTACAATGCCCTGAACGTTAATGATCAAGATTCATTGAACTCCGCAGCAGGTGGAAACTTTTTGGACAAAATGCCTCGCGAATGTTTAAAAATCATCGAGAGCAAGTCCAAAGTTCGTCAAACACGAGCTAAGGCAGTTGTTGCCAAGGTAAGTACGAACTCTTCCACCCAAGCTGTTTCATCTGATGTTGCTGAACTTAAGGATATTGTCCGAGCATTGCTCTTAGACAAGAAGAACCAAGCTTCTGCTCCAGCTCCATAGCACCTGCAAAGTAGTGAGCTAAGTTGTGTTACTGTGGTGTGCCCATCTCACCAAAACTGTCCAGCCACCTGGCAAACGTTTATCGGGACAACATCACCGAGTATGTGTCACAAGCCGCAGCAGCTAATTACAACAATTAAGCCCAATTTCTGACCTCAAATGTTTCAAAATCATATTAGACCTCCAGGTTTACACCCGTTCAGAACTCTCAGCTAATAATGCAAACAATTTCAATCGGGGAAATAACTTTAACTCAAACCGGAGAGCAATTTCAACCAAAAACAGAGGTGGAAATTTTAACCAGTCCAATTTCAGTCATGAATCAACTTCAAAGACCCCAGGTTAATCATCTCCAGCTTATCAAGCCCCTTCCTCAGACACACAGTGGTCTCCAAGACGATTTTGACAACTACGACAAGGCTAATGATGCTATATGCGAAACATGCAAAATAACTACCTCCAAAACCAGGGTCAGAGCAAGCAGAAAAAAAAAAAAAAATCGAACAAACAAATTGAATAAACAAATGGAAAATCTGACTGATATGTTGGCTAAGTTTGTAAACAGCCAATACCGCTTTCTACTGGTCCAGGACATGACACTCCCTTGAAACACAGTAACTAACCCTAGAGAATGACTTAAAGGGTATCACTACCCGAATACGGTGTGCATATCAAAGGACCTCCAATTCCTACTTCTTCAGTAGTAAGCCAATACCCGAGTGACAAAGGACCAAGAGCACACCTTCTTGCTCACAAGTACAGCACCGACCAACCCTCCGTTAGGTTCTGATCCAATCACAACTCCAGTTTTTGAGCCATTGGTTGCTCCTTTGTTGCACCCGTGCCTAAACCTAACCATCACAGTTTCTCTTCCATATCCTTCGAGGCGTGATAATGAAAAGAGCCGTAATCAAGCTAATGAACAAATCGACAAATTCTATGAAATCTTCAAAGAGATGAGTTTCGAGATTAGCTTTACGGATGCTCTTGTTTTGATGCCCAAATTCGCCTCGACTCTAAGAACCTTACTTGGGAATAAAGAGAAACTTACTGAAGTGGCTCGAACTTCCAATGAACCCTGTCTAGCTCGAACTTCGATGAATGAACATTGTTCGGCGGTCATCTTGAACAAGTTACCCAGAAAACTTGGAGACCCCGGCAAGTTCCTGATTCCTTGTGAATTTCCAGGGATGGATGAATGCTTAGCATTAGCCGATCTCGGTGCTAGCATTAATCTAATGCCATTTTCAGTCTGGGAAAAGCTTTCACTTCCTGATCTTACTCCAACTTGCATGACACTCGAACTTGCGGATCGATCAATTTCTAAACCAATGGGAATTGCAAAAGACATCTCCGTTAAAGTTGGTGTATTTCACTTTCCAGCCGACTTTGTGGTTGTAGATTTTGAGCCAGACCCCCGAGTCCCTTTAATTCTCGGGAGGTGCTTCTTAAAGACCAGTCGTGCTTTGATTGATGTGCACAAGGGTGAATTAACTCTTAGAATAGGAAGTGAAGCCATCACTTACAATTTGGATCAGACTTCGAGATACTCGGCCAATTACACTCACATGACGGCAAACAAGATTGACGTCATTGATATGGCTTGTGAGGAATACTCTCAAGAAGTTCTTGGTTTTACTGATATAATCGCGAGTGGAAATTCCACTCCGTATTATGATCCAATTGTTGCTACTTCTTCTCCTACCCTAACTCCATTTGGGGATAGTGATTTCCTGCTTCTCGAAGAAGCCGACTCTTTCCTTGGTCTAGCAGATGATCCGGATTGTCCAGCATATAATCCATTCTACTATGATCCTGAGGGGGACATTCTTATTCTAGAAGCCATCTTGAATAGTGAACCACCACTTCCCCCTCCAAGTCAAGGAACTTATCTCCCAGAAGTCCGAACTGAGCTTAAGGTCTGTGAAACTAATACAGCCAATTCTTCCGTTGATGAACCTACTGAGGTTGAACTCAAGGAACTGCCTCCCCATCTCGAGTATGCATTTTTGGAGGGCGACAACAAGTTGCCCGTCATTATTGCTAAAGAGTTGGATGTTGAGGAAAAATCCGCTCTCGTAAAGGTGCTAAAGTCCCACAAGCGAGCTCTCGCTTGGAAACTTTCTGACATTCAGGGTATCAACCCGGAATTTTGTACCCACAAGATTCTTATGGAAGAAGACTATGCACCAGCGGTCCAACATCAAAGAAGAGTAAATCCTAAAATCCACGATGTTATTAAAAAGGAGGTTGAAAAACTTCTCGAAGCTGGATTGATTTACCCTATCTCCGACAGTCCCTGGGTTAGCCCGATACATTGTGTACCAAAGAAGGGAGGAATGACTGTGGTAGTGAACGAGGAAAATGAGTTGATTCCAACTCGTTTGGTTACCGGATGGCGGGTATGCATTGACTATCGTAAGTTAAATGAAGCCACCCGCAAAGACCACTTCCCTCTACCGTTCATGGACCAAATGCTTGAGAGATTAGCGGGGAATGAATACTACTGTTTCCTCGATGGTTTCTCCGGTTATTTCCAAATCCCCATTGACCCCCGTGATCAAGAAAAGACTACTTTTACTTGCCCATACGGAACGTTTGCCTACCGTCGCATGCCTTTCGGCTTATGCAATGCTCCAGGCACGTTTCAACGATGTATGTTAGCAATCTTTCATGACATGGTTGAGAAGACGATGGAAGTCTTTATGGACGACTTCTCGGTCTTTGGGAATTCTTTCCAAAACTGCCTCTCCCGTTTAGACCACATGCTTCAAAGGTGTGAAGACACCAACTTAAGTCTTAACTGGGAGAAGAGCCATTTTATGGTCAAAGAGGGCATTGTCCTCGGCCATAAGATTTCTAAGAAAGGGATTGAGGTTGACAAAGCCAAAATCGATGTCATTGCAAAATTACCTCATCCCACCACCGTCAAAGGAATTAGGAGTTTTCTCGGTCATGCCGGTTTTTACCGGCGGTTCATTCAGGATTTCTCAAAAATATCCCGACCAATGACCCATCTCCTTGAGAAGAATACTCCATTCATCTTTTCCGATGACTGCATTCGAGCTTTCCAAACATTGAAAGATAGACTTACGGAAGCTCCAATCTTGATTGCTCCAAACTGGGACCTTCCATTTGAGCTTATGTGCGATGCAAGCGATTTCGCCATAGGTGCAGTTTTGGGGCAACGTCATGAGAAACATTTTCGGCCTATCCACTATGCTAGTAAGACCTTGATTGAAGCACAAACGAACTACACTACGACTGAAAAAGAATTACTTGCCATAGTGTATGCTTTCGAGAAATTCAGGTCTTACCTCATCATGAACAAAAGCATAGTGCATACGGACCATTCCGCCCTTAAGTATCTCTTTGCAAAAAAGGATGCCAAGGCGAGATTGCTCCGATGGGTTCTCCTCCTCCAAGAATTTGACTTCAAAGTTATTGATACTAAAGGAGCCGAGAACCTCGCAGCCGATCATCTGTCCAGATTGGAAAACCCGTATGAAAACGTCAATGATCCTAAAGAGATAAATGAAAGTTTTCCTCTTGAGACGTTAAATATGGTGACCTTTCGTGGAGATTCTAGAACCCCGTGGTTTGCCGACTTTGCAAATTACCACGCGGGTAGATTCATTGTGAAGGGCATGTCGACCCAGCAGAAAAACAAGTTTTTCAAAGATGTTAAACACTATTTCTGGGACGACCCCTTCTTGTTTAAAATTTGTGCGGATCAAGTGATCAGGCGATGTGTGCACGGCAATGAAGCTCTTGAGATTCTCTCAGCTTGCCACAATGGACCCACCGGGGGACATCATGGTGCAAACCTCACAGCCAAAAAGATCTTTGACTCCGGTTTCTTCTGGCCCACCATCTATAAAGATGCCCACGAGTTTGTCAAGAACTGTGACTCGTGCCAACGTCAAGGAAAAACTTCACAACGTGATGAGATGCCTCAAAACTCCATCCAAGTTTGTGAAATCTTTGACATGTGGGGGCATCGGACTTTTGGCCCGTTCCGTCTTCACGATGGGGAACATAGTATATTCTCGTGGCAGTCGGATATTTGTCAAAATGGGTTGAAGCAAAAAGCGCTCCCCCCAATGGATGCCCGAAGTGTTTGCAAATTTCTGGAAATCTCTCTTGCCAGATTTGGTGCTCCCCGTGCAATCATTAAGTGATCGCGGGGATACCCATTTTTGTTAATGACAGTTTAAAGGTCATGCAGAAATATGGAGTTACTCACGTCTCTCCAGCTTATCCCCCAACAAACAAGTGGGAAGTGGACGCCCCCCCCCCCCCAAACCCACACCCCCACACACCCCCCCAAAACACCCCCCCCCCCCCCCCCCCCCCCCCCCCCCCAAAAACCCCCCCCCCCCCCCCCCCCCCCAACAACAACACAACACACAACACAAACAATCAAATTCGTGGCGTGAAAAGAATCCTTTGTGAAAGGGACCTGAGAGCTTTTGTGAAACCGTGCCCCTGGTCGGACAAACTAGTGATGCACTATGGGCCTTCGCACAGCTTACAAAACACCCATAGGGTGTACTACTTACAAGCTTGTGTATGGAAGGCATGCCATCTTCCGATCGAGCTTGAGCACCAATAGCCTACTGGGCTCTAAAAAGCAAGCAAACTTCAATCCTGTAAATACGGGAGATCACCTCGGAAAGTTCAACTCAATGAACTTAATGCACTTCGTGATCTAATTGCCTATGTGAACTCTTTGATCGTTTAAGGCCAATAACAAAGAGGCCTCCTTGCTCTAAGTCAAAAACTCGTGTTTTCAACATCGGTGATTAGAGTCCTCCTCTTTAATTCAGATTAAAGATTTTCTCGGGCAAACTAAGATCCGTTGGAATGGCCCTGTCTTTCACCATCAACTAAAGTATTTCCGATTCGGCACTGTTGAGCTTTCTCAAGCCAACGGGCCAAATTTCAAAGTGATGGTCATCGCGTCAAGCATACTTTGGAGGGAACGGACACACCTGGTAGTTCAGATCTCCAAACTTTCCCAAGGATCATTAAATCCGTGTGATGGGTCAAGCATCTGTGACCCTAAACAAGCGCTTCGTGGAGGCAACTCCATGCTTATCCGTAGTTGTTAATAAGTGTTGTTGTTGTGTAGAAAAATAGCTTGTCTTTTCCATTTACCCATTGTTTCCATGTTGTTGTTATTGTTTTACTGTCAGATTGCCCGGATTGTGAAGACTCTCAGTTTTGTCATTCATCAAGAGTTTCACATCCTCAGCTTCATTTGGGAATCCGATATCCTAATCTTATCGACTAACGTTTTATCTTTTGGCATACCTCATAAACGGCCTTAGGATTAATGTAGTACCCTTCAAAACATCGAGGACGATGTTTAGTTCTAGTTTGGGGGGGTATCTTCGATTTGATTGTTTCCTGCAGCATTATTACCACGTAAACCCGTTTTTACCACCAAAATACCAAAAAAATGAAAAAATTGAAAATTTTTCAAAAATATAATAAGTGTTTTGTCACAGTTTTGCTTTTCTTTTGGGTAGAATAAGAATAATTTTTGAACTGATCGGGCGTGTTGTGCACTAGCTAGTTCCTGTAGGCCAAGCTTTCACGAATTCTATTGACTTTGATTTTAATAATGTAAGAACGAGAAATGATAGAGTTAAATATTGTTTATGCGCTAAGCAAGATTATTTAAAACTTATACAAGTAACATGTGGTTTTCTCTCCCGTGAATTCTAATCCTCTATTCATACGTACGCAATTTTAATTCAACTAAGTCAATCGATGTTTTCAAGAAAAAGCTTCAAATTTGTAACTTTGAGTTTTAAATGAGAGATTTTATAGTGATTTAAAAGATAAGGCAAAGAAGCATGAATGAAATATGAATGCAATAATGATGGAATATTGAAATTTTGCCAATAAAGCATGCAGTGATGTTATGGTGGTGTGGTGAAAAGATGGTCGTGATATCCCACTCCGCTTTAGCATCGAGGGAGGGGGTTCAAACTAAGGACGTCTTTACTTTAGGGAATTTGGAATGTTTCATGAGCAGATATTCTTTCTGTGTGGTGATATCTCATTGTCGGAAGAAAGGTCTACGGTGAGGGTTCAAACTAAGACACTAATCCTTGATATTAGAATAAGGACTAATTGTTGATGTGATTTCCCACTACGCTAGCAACGGGGGTGGGGTTTCAAATAAGAACACCGGTCGTTGACGTTGCTGATATCCTACTCGTTAACCACGAGGTAGGGGTTCAATAAGCAACGCATTCCTTGTTTAAAAAACTTATGATAATGTGTTAAAAGGTTGCAAAAAGTTCTAAAGTTTAAATCTCGAAATCACAGTTTCGATAGTTTAATAAGTTGTCTGCTTTGTGTCCATGATTTCATTTTGAATTATGATATGAAAATAAGTTGGTCTCATGGGTTAAATTAAATGAGTAACACATTCAAAATCGTATATCATGTTGGGAGTTGAAAAATCATCAAGTCATAAGTATGAGGGTTTAACATCTAAAACTTATATCGACAATGATTTGTTTAAATTGTTAGCTTGGAAACTGTCCCCCTGTGAATAAATCGAGGACGATGAAATTATCCGGTCAGGACATCCGTAGATCACCTTACGGAGGCTTCTATTCTTTGATCCCAGTTATAATAAATAAGAAAGTCAAAACTTGTTAAAAAAAATGATGAAATATCCAAAAATATTAGTTGTAGTAGTTGTAATTCAGATAATGGTTGAAAACGGGGCTTACATGTTTACTTCATATCATTGCGTGTGGCGGGGGGTGGGGGGACACACAATACCTTAGTTTGGGGGTTTGATTAAGTGCTTAATTACACATATCTTTTACCTCTAAAAACGAGCTTAAATGACCAAAAACAGACCAAAACTGCCAAATATATGTTTGTTTTGCATTTGTATTGTGCAGGAAGTGGATATCATCAAAAAGACAGAAAACCAAGCCAAAATGACAAAACTGAGCATGGATGGGAAAAGACTGTGCCGAAATCAACGGCCAAAGTCCAAAAATGTCAAGTCAGGGAGTCCATGCAGAAGATTCAGCAGTCAAACGGGTAAGCCGAAACTGAAGGAATACTATTGTGATGCATTCTTTTAACCCATCTGATGGGCGTGGAAAGCCAATAGTTATAATTTGAAGACTGGTGAAGACCAAATGGGGCCTCAATCAATTACAAACAAGCCCATTCTGTGTGCAATTGACAAAGACTGTGAAAGACTTTGGAAGGCCCAATCCTAGCCAGTTACGCCTAATCTAGCCATTGTCACACAAAAACCCACTTATAACCTTATTTGGCTTGAGATAAAGGCCCAAAACCAAACCATGTACCTTATTGGGCCCGACTCACTTCAATTGGGCCCAATACAAGCCCCCACACCTATCACTTATTCGGGCCCTTGTGTGTGTGTGCCCAAATCGCCCCCACCCACACCTACCCTCCTCAATTTTCCAGCCCAAACAAAAGCCCACCAACCTTTTTATAAAGAACATAAAGGACCAAAAAATGTAAAGTTTTAAAAATTTGTTTTATAATTAAAATTTAAAAAATATAAGATTTTAGGGGCTTAAATTGCCACATTTTGAAAGTTTTTTTATTGAAAAAGAAAATAGTGGTTAAAATCAAAGAAGGACTAAAATATGCCCATCAATGGTCAGTTTTTCTTTTAGTTATAAACTAGAGGGACCAGTTTTGCAATTCCCCTAAACCTTCTTTGTTTTCTTTTCATAAAACAGAGGGGCCATTTGTGTTACTTTCTAAACTTTGTTATAACTAAAACCCGGCTCAAAAGAAATGAAAAAAGAGAGAAAGATAGAGGGCCATTCTTGCCTCTTCCCCGAAGATCCCTTTTAAACCTTCGACCCACTGTGTACCTTAACCACTTGGCGCCAAAAACCATACCACCCCTTCCCACGGTTTAAGCTCACCCCTACCCTCTTAGTTACACTCCCATTAAAACTACACCCTTCCCACCTCCCATAGCAATTGAGACCTGCCAAGTTGGCCAATCCCTGACCATATGAAACTCGATGGCTGAGTTCTGTGTATAAAGTGCACAAAGTGATCCAGGGTCAAAGTGTGTGCAAGGGTTCCTACTCTCTAAACTAGCACAAAGTGAAGCACTAAAGACAGACTTGGGACTTTTATAAAGAAAAGAAAAAGGCTCAAAGCACGACAACCTGTTTTTGTTTAATTTTTAGTTTAAGTATTTTCTTTTATGCCATTATTGTCTTCGTTGTATTTTTGAAAAGTTTATGTTGTAATATCTTAATTTGAATGAAAGTTAAGAGTTTTTCTTTGAAAGATGAAATTTGTCACTGTGAAATTTAAAGATTAATTATAAGCCTTTGAATTCTGTTTTAAATTATTTGTAAGAGTGTGTTAAAGTGATTAAACCCACTTATAATTACATATCTAAGCTTTCCTTTCACTAAAATCAGTTTTAAAAACGCTTTTTTTATATGAATTAAAGGGGTGTTTGGTATTGACCTGATTATGGGTACTAATGGTTTTGTTATGGGTCAAGTGCACTCAGCCACTTTTGGCTGAGTGAGTAGGCTTCATTAGGCCACTTTAATTACCAAATTTAGTTTTAAAATGAGTTTTTAAATGCCTTTTGGTTTCTGTCAAAATTTCAATAAGCTAACTTGAGCTTAAGTGCTCAAGCTGCATAAGCAGCTTAAGCACATTGAGTTTGTGCTCTTTGGTGTTGTTTCTACCCATTTACCCCACCCTTGTTGCTGTCCCTTTGGTTTGACCAAGTATAAGTCAAAAATTTGGTTTTGTATTTTTTAAGAACCCTCAATTTTAAACCCAAATATCAGCAGCTTACATTGCTTGCTAGACCCTCATCCTTTGGAAATAAGCTAAATAATATGCCCTTTAATTCTGTTTGTGATTTGTTTTGGCCAATAAGCTCATAAGAGCTTATTTCATAAGCCCAAAAAGCCCCCTTTAGCTCACTGTTGCACCCTCCCCTGGTGCTGAGCACTAAATCTCAGCCCCTTTTCTAGCTTATTTAGGCATTAAGCCTTAGGATCTTTTAGCTTTTATTTATAGCTTATTAGTAGTTCTTTAAGTCCCCAAAAGCTTATAGCTTATCTAGCTTATTTAGTTAGCTTAAATTAGGCTTAAAGTAGGTACTTTTCTGTTTTCTTTTTAAAAACTGTCATATAGCTTAAATCATTTCTAGCTTATTTTAGGGCTTATTCTAGGTTGCCTTAGCTTATTTAGGACTCCCCTAGCCTATTAACTGTCCCCCATAGTTTTCTAGCTTATTTGTTGGCTTAAACCCCAAAAGGAAAGAAAAATAAGCTCATAAGCTTATTTAAGCTTTTGCAGTCCAAAAGCTCACTTTTCTAGCTTATTCAGTGAGCTAAAAGCATAAGTGCTTTTACAAAAGTTGTTCCCCTCAAGCCCCTTAACAGCTTTGCTTCTTTGGCTTTTAGCTAATAAGCACTTTGGACCCACCTTGCAGTCGGGGTCCACTTCAGGGACCATTTGTGTAGTTTTGTCTTTTCTAGTTAACATTGTTAGTCCCTATGGTTAGTTAGCCTGTTACCCCGTTTGTCCTTTCAGTCCTTTCACTGTTAGTCCTTATAGTTAACCACAGTTAGTTTATTTAATTTAATTAATTTAAATTAGGTTTAGATTTAATTAGTTTAATTACTTTTAATTTAAACAGTAAAATTTGGGCATTTTTATATTTTTAGAATTGTTAACTTTTTCTTTATTTTATTTTATTTTTTCAGAATTTTTATAACTTTTATTTTTTGTCTTTTTCTATTTTCTTAAGTTTAATTAGTTATTAATCTTTAAAAATTCATAAAAAATCCAAAAATTAATAAAAAAATATTTTTCTTTTTTATAAAATTTTCTTTTGTCATTTAGTGTCTAGGAAAAATATAAAAATTAGTATAGGCCTTATTTTTCTTAAATTTCAGTTTTAGACCCGTTTTACCGTTTCTTTTCGTTTTACATTCAAACGACCTCCGTTTTTGTTCTAGTTTTCTTTATTTTTCAAATTAAGTTAATTAGAATTTAATTTTGATTTTTAATTTAATTTAGCATTTATTTTCTTAATTTTTAATATTTAGGTTTCCCGATACCTTATTCTGTTCCCCGTATTTAATTTAGATTTAATTTTAGGATTTCCCTATACCTAATTTTGTTTCCCGTAGTTTTTAAGATCCCCATTTCCTTTGCTTGTTTTCCCGTAGATTAAATTAAGTTTTATTTAATTTTAGTTATAATCATATCAGTTTCTCTATCATTCAATTTCTCATCAAACCAGGATAACTTTCAATTGCAGCCTCGTTGGGACATACGACCCGGGAATATCTCTTCCGGAATCTTTTTATCATTGATTTGATTCTTATATATTTAATCTCTTTGTGTAGCTTTTGACCTTTTCCCTTGGTTAAGGGCATTCGGTTAGAATTTGCATTTGAGTTATTTTATATATATACTATCAGACGAATCAAGCCTTGAAGAAGATGGTTGGTCATGGTCAGAAGGAGGAATGTTGGTACCTTTTCTGGGTGGTGAGGTGGTAGTTGGTGCAATAATGGGTGGATTAGGGACATTGACTGGAGATGGTAAGAGAGCAGGAATGGGAGGTTGATCAGCTGGTTTAGCTGGCCTTTCACCCTGATCCTCTACTGCACCTGCCAACATAGCAGGCAGGAATGGCATATGTGCCCCAACAAACCTCATCTTCATATTTGCAAATACCTTTTTGGTCATCTTATGAGCAGGGTATTGAGTTGTGTTTGCAGTTTGAATACCTAAAATCATTTGCAAAAACCTAGGGTACATCAAAAACTTTTTCTTACTACTCAAGTTATTAACCATACCCTCAAAAATAAGTTTGAAAATTTTAAAACTCTTCCACTTTGATAGACAGATCAGGTGCAAGTAGCAATAGCACTACCAAAACTGCTCCCATCCACCACGATTGGGGTTATGCAGTGGATAATGGTTTGAACAAAAACTCCATTGAGGTGAAAACCTATTTTTACCAAAAGGTTGGTGTCCCTCAGTTTGGTAACCATGTGGGTAAGTCCAACATAGAATCTCGAGGTCGTGGAAGTTACTAGACCTCCCTCCATCTGCCTATTGGAGGTTACTCCTAACAGAGGCTTCATATATAGTGTATTAAGCATCATCAATGGTTGCAACTATGGCTGGAGGACCTAACTCAGCAAGTCTGAGTGAAGCAGTCCTCCAAAATTTCTTGACTAAAGAGTCATATATGAAGGGATCATGAGATATTGCATACCTGAGAGAAGTGCCCCTTAAGATAAGTCTACATGGATAGGTAGTCATCACTGCTTGGGGTTTGGCATAATTACCCACCTTGTTGTGGTCAAAAACGTATTTTAAACCCGTCATTGATGAGTTGGTAGTAGAGAAAGTGGAGATGAAGTAAGTGTTAGTGCTGGTATATGATCGCAATGGTAAGTAGGTGCTGGGGAGAAAGGAATTGAATTTATAATTGTGAGATCTCTTTAACCTAATTAGAGAGTATAAAAATGTAGTTTTCTTTTTAATAATTACTGATAGACGTAAAGTAAAATAGTAATTATTTAATTAAGAAACCTATTGACTAAGAGAGTGCCATAAAAATTTCCAACGGTAATTTTGCATTAAAGAAAAATTAATTTCTCTCTACCCGCACCAACTGTCATCCATCAGAAGAAATTTAGTCAACCAGTAGTAACTGTTGAACCACCAGGACCAATGGGAATCAACCAGTAGGAATGGTTAATTACCAGCACCAGACTAAAATTATGAACTTTTTCACCATCAAAGCATAAGATCACCTCTAAATCCAGGCGTACCTGCAAAATGTTAGTCCAAAATCCAAAAATACAATGTAGGATAGGACTAATGAGTAGTAGAAACAACCCACCACCAAAAACAAACAAGTAATACTTCTACAGAAGAAAAAAAATTTAAAACTACAGAAGAAACCACACTTTGCTATACTAAAAACTAACTTTTTCTCGGGGTAAAATAGTCTATAACCAAAACCCAAAATAACAAAAAATACTAAGTATACAAACAAATGCCTCCCCTTAGGCATTGGGTTTTTTTTTCTCCCTCAAGCACATCCATCTATGGATGAGGCATCCCAATGTTAACCACTAAGTAATTAACCTAGGTCCATCAAATCTTTGGTTAACAAAATCAGCCACATTTTGGTCAGTGTGAATTTTAAGCACCTGAATTAATCTTTTCTCATTAGCATCTCTAATAAAATGGTGCCTAATTTCTATGTGTTTTGTTCTTTGGTGAAAAACTGGATTTTTAACAATACATATAGTACTTTGATTATCAATAAAGATTTTTTGGTTTCATTGAAATTGAGTCTTAATCTAAACATTTGGTTTTGAATCAAAGTACCTGACTACAACAATATGCAGAGCCAACTATTCAGCTTCAGTGGAGGAGGTAGCCACAATTGTTTGCTTTTTGCACTGCCATGAGATTAACCTTCTACCAAGAAACTGACAAACACTAGTGGTGGATTTCCTATCGTTGTTATTACCAGCATAGTCACTGTCCGAGTAAGCCTCCAATTCAAAAGGAGAATCTCTAGGATTACAAAGAGCCTATTTTGGTTGGACCTTTGAGATATTAAAGATTCTCTTTACAGCAAAAGATTGGAAGTCTGTTGAGTTGACTGAAACCTAGAACAAGTACTGACAGCTAAACATAATGTCAGGCCTAGGTAGTTGTCAAGATACATGAGTGAAAAAAAATAAAAAAAAAAAAAAAAAAAAGAAAAAAAAAAAAAAAAAAAAAAAAAAAAAAAAAAAAAAAAAAAAAAAAAAAAAAAAAATAAAAAAAAAAAAAAAAAAAAAAAACAAAAAAAAAAAAAACAAAAAAAAAAAATAAAGAAAAAAAAAAAAAAAAAAAAAAAAAAAAAAAAAAAAAAAAAAAAAAATACCACATCATTGATCTGTAGAGGTGAACATTCACATCATCATCAGGTCCATTCTTGTCTTTAGGTTTCTGAGGTTCATAAGATGTAGTAGCAGTCTTCTTACTTTCCAAATCAAATTTCCTTAGCAATTCGCAACCATATTGATCTTGAGATATGAAGATCCCATCTGATCTCTGCTCAACTTGTAGACCTAAGAAGAAAGTGAGTTAACCCATAGAACTCATCTTAAATTCACTTTGCATCAAATCTTCAAACTCATCACACCATGCCTTCTTTGTAGAACCAAAAATGATGTCATCCACATAGACTTGAACTAGGATGATATCTTTTGAGTCCTTTTTGATGAAAAGAGTTTTGTCTATGGTGCCTCTCCTATATCCATTCTACAACAAGAAGGTGGAAAGAGTTGCATACCAAGCTTTAGGAGCCTGATGTAGACCATATAGAGCTTTGACCACCTTGTAAACTTTCTTTGGATGCTTTGGATCCATAAATCCCTTAGGCTGAGTGACATATACCTCTTCTTCAATCTTCCCATAGAGAAAGGCACTTTTAACATCCATCTGATAGACCATGAAACCTATGAATGAGGCATAGGCTAAGAATAACCTTATGGCTTCTGTAACACCCCCATTTTTACATATAGCAGCGGAAGCTAATCTGGGGTATTACTTCATGGATACAACAATCATAATCATAGAAAACGACCCAAAACAGACGTTTATTCAAAAGATATGTGACTGCGCGAACTCACCCCTTAAATATGTAAACAAATACAAACATGTATAAATACACAATCAAGGGACGAAATCACGCGAGAGCAATGAAACCGGAATCAGTATAGAGTGTTCCCGGGTCGTTATGTCCCAACGAGGCTAGAGATGGAAAATCGAAAGACGATTGATGATTGATGTTTGAATATGACAAGGATAAGATTATGATTGAGCACTAAACCTAATTAGCAAATGCACACAAAGATAAACAAGGAAAAGAAGCTAGAACAATCATAGAAGCTAGAAATGGCAAAAACACTTAAAACTTTATAAACTAAGACTCAAATAAGCTCAAATGCACTTAAGACAAAACAAAATAAGCTAGACTAACTCTAAATAAGCAAATTCAGGAAGCAATTAAACTAATTAAACAAGAGAAACACAACAGTACTAACAGTATTAACTACCAGTACTAACTTAAAGTTAGTACTGCTAGCTTTGAGTTAGTACTGTTAGCTTAAGGTTAGTACTGCTAGCCTTAACAAAACACAATTAAACAAGAAATAAGCAAATAAGCTAAAACAGATAATTAACTAACCCTAATAAGCACTTAGTAATAAGAATAAGCAACTAGAATAAACTATAATGGCAAATAAGCTAAAAGGCTTCAAACTGATACACTATTGAAAATACTTTGAAAAGGAAAATAAGCTTAAATAAGCTTACTCCTAAAAACAGTAAAGGAAAATGGTTTAATCTACTCTTAAAAAGCTAAGGAAATCTTAAATAAGCAGAAATAATAAGCTGATAAGCTAAAATGAACTACCAGTACTAACAAAATTAACTATCAGTACTAACTTGGAGTTAGTACTGCTAGCTTTAAGTTAGTACTGCTAGCTTTAAGTTAGTACTGCTAGCTTTAAAATCCAAGAAAATGAACCAGCAGTACTAACTTGGAGTTAGTACTGCTTGTTCTAAACACTCCTTAAAAATCATTTTTCTTTCAAGCTAATTAAAAACAGATTATCAAATAACAAATTAAAACACTTATAAGCAAATTTCAATCAAGAATAAGCACTTAAATAAGCTGAAATGGCCTAGCAGTGTTAACTCAAAACTAACAGTTTTATCAAATGAACTAACAGTGGTAACTAAGAAAGTGATACAAAACACTTTTCAACTAACAAATAAGCACTTAATAAACAGTTCTTGCAGTAAAATAAGAAACACTAAGAAAAAAGACGAGACTTACAACACCCTTGATCAAAACAGGGTCAAACAAAGATCTACACAGCTCTAGCTTTATTTAAAAAAGTAGTGAGCGTCCATAGCCATCCAGAATGGCTTACTCATCCATAAATAAGTGTGGTATGTTTGAGAGTGCTTTTTGTGATTTTCTCTTAACTACTTAAACTTTTTAAAATCACATATTAACGCAGCTTATAAAACAGCTGTTTGTTGAGAGCTTTTTAAACACAAATGAACACATTCAAGAAACTTAACACTTGGAATTGTAAGTTGACTTAAAAACTTAAATTTGCATTAAAACTTGGAAGTGTTACAAAGCTGAAAGTAAAAGCTGTAAATAACTGAAAATAAGCTAAGTTATATTAAAAAATTAAAAACTACACTTACAGTACTAACTAAAGATTACAAAAAGCTTTATTTATAGCCTAAGTCTCTCTCTCTTGGACTTGCAGCTTGTGCTTCTTTGGAAAGAGCTTCAACCAAGTGTGCTTGTTGTGTGAGGTGATTTTAAATCAAATCCCAGCCTTCCATTTCTTTTGTGCTTCTTTTGAGGCAATCACAGCCATCAAAATGCTTAGAAAGGGTGTGGGATTGCCAACATGGCACTTATACAGCTGGGGGGAAATAGTAGGGTGGTTGAAATGATTTTTGGATTAGTGGAGTTATGTCGACGTGGATTTTGGGGTAGAAGTAGAGATATGGACGACATCCAATTTGTATCTGGGTTTTGCGTGAGGCGGGAAGAGAAAAGAAGCTTTTGGGGTAAGTAGGCAGTTTTGTCCCCTCAAGTTATATAACTTAAATGCAATCTTTGCCCGGTTTGCAATTTTGCCCTTGTCTTTTTAATCTTTTGTAATACAACTTTAGGCTTGGCAGTTTTAGCCCCTCAAGTTGTAAAATCTTCATGCGGATGACTTTAGACTTCGACTTGACTTGGTCCTTTCCTTCCCGTGCTTGGAATTGCTTGCTTTTGGCTTTCTTTTTGCTCTTTTTCTTGAATATCCGTTTCCTGCACAATACAAATGCAAACATACAAATACAATGTATTTTTGGTATGTTTTTAGTCATTTAGGTCCGCTTAATATAGAAAATGGTATGTGTATTTAAACACATATCAGTACTCCGCCTCGTTGTTCGTGGCTGTGAATTCAAAGCGCAGTGCGTAAGTGAATTCCATTCCTTCCGGGTTAGTGAGAATAAGGCCTGCGCCCGACCAATTTGTCAATTAGCTGGCGCAGTTGGACGCACTCATTGGTAGTATGGCCCTTCTGCCTATGATACTCGCAGTATCCGTTCCCCACGCACTGCTCCTCTGGAGTGCGCATTGGTGGTGGTTTTGGGAAGTTTGCACCTTCTGTTGCGAGTATCTCCTTTGGAGTCATTATCAGCGGGGTGTACTTGTCGTTCCCCCGCCCGCCCCTCTGACTGCGGTAACTGTGGTTGCGACTGCTACTCTGGTCATTGGATTGTCTCCTGGTCTGTTCTTGTGACCTGTTGTGTGAGTATCCTTTTCTGCTATCAGCGGCAGCGGCTTCTCCTTGAATGAAGGACCTTGTGCGTTTCATCAACTCATCAAAGGTTTGGGGAACCCTATCGTTCAACCTTCTGATAAGTTCTGGGTTATTTATTCCGTTCATAAACCCTAAGATCTTGAGAATTTCGGG
>BQNB010000121.1:92790-210660 GCA_026074375.1 Tanacetum coccineum
GTAGAATAATATAGAGATTGATCATTACTAAAGTTTTGATTGTTACTCGGGTCCTGCTCATAGACAAGCGGGGTCCGTGTTTGACAATCAAATCCATAGTGAGGACTATCTCCACACAACTCACACGAGTATGTCTCGTATTGGTGTTGTGGAGGTTGGTTGAAGAAGTTGGAAGTATCATTATAAGAATAAGGATTTGGGTCATAGACAAACTCATTTTCGGATCCTACACTGCAACAGCCAGGACAGTTTCCACCATTAAACAGACCTCCACAACACGAGCAACCAAAATGGTTATACGAAGACATGTCGGAGAATTAAACGGATAAGAAGATAAAGAAGATAAGAATTAAACGATATAAGAGGATAAAAGAGACTATTATTTTATTTTTTTTATTATTTTATTTTTATATTTTTTTATAAAGATAATAATAATAAAAATAAAAATATTTTTGGTATCTTTTTTTAATATTTATAAAAAGAAATGGAAAAATAAAAATAAAATAAGAAGAAAAATATTTTGGGATTTTTATATTAATAAGTACAAAAATAAACTTTCCGAAAAAAGGATCTTCAAGGCACTAACTTCAAACACCACATGTAGATCATACACCTCTCCCCGGCAGCGGCGCCATTTTGATAAACGTCAAAATCGTGTCGTAATAATATATAGTATATCCCGTTAGATAAGAAAATTACTTTAGGAAAAGTAATAGTCTATCTTTCGAGTGTCGTTTCCACGGCGAGAGATGAATTGAAATTCAAGAGAATGTTTCGTTTGATGCTTGAATGACAAATATTTTTGTCTTTGTTTTAAAACTAATTAAATTGAAAGAAAAAAGATAATAAAAAATAAATTAAACTAATTAACAAACAAACTAATAAGATGAAATCTAAAAGATTATAAAGATGCAAATGCTTGCTAAGTGATGTGAAAAGTTCATTAAGTGTGAATTAAGGTTTATTAACGAATTAACGTCCTTAGAAAAGATAGTTATCTCACAACGTTGGCTTATATTGACAAAAAAATCTCTTAAAAAAATATTAATTACTAGATGTGTAGTTTGA
Source organism: Tanacetum coccineum (assembly GCA_026074375.1). Classification (NCBI taxonomy): domain Eukaryota; kingdom Viridiplantae; phylum Streptophyta; class Magnoliopsida; order Asterales; family Asteraceae; genus Tanacetum; species Tanacetum coccineum. The sequence continues at coordinate 93,859 of BQNB010000121.1, forward strand.
CTATTTCTCCGGCTTTTGCCCTTTGAAACATTCAAACTATAAATCTAAATAATCGAAGATTATTTATTTAACCTTTTTTCAAATACACACTTAATTCCCAAATCACTAAATCACTTAACAAACAATAATTAAACTACTCGCTACTCATAATGATTAAACAAACAAAACTAAACATTTTAAAAATAAGTTATACTAATTAATTGAAAAAGGATAGAAAATTAAACCGAGTTGAAGACCCGCAATTAAACGAATACCGCCCAATTTATTTAACTAAAACAAATAATCAAATTCGGTCTAGCTAAATAAATCCTTAAGCTCCACGCCTCATGAGTTGACCGGTACCAAAACAAAATTAAAACCACAATACTGTTAGTGAAATGCAAATTAATATAACAAGTTTTATTTGCCAATTTTTTTTGTTTATACAAAACGTGTCCCAAACAGATACCCAAATGAATTTCTACAAACCAAATAAAGCCCAAATACCAAACTTAGCCCAAAATGTATCCAAATATTTCTTTTCACAATCGGATTATACTACAAATTTAGGACGAGAGGATTTGTTTGCAAAACAAAGTATCAATAAAAACTTAAGCATATCTACAACTTAATAAGCTAAGCACGAATTGGATAAGCCAAAATACGACAAGTAAACACTTAAGCAGTTTATTCAAAACAAGCAACGACTAAACACGAGATTAAGCTTTAAAACCAAGCTACTAGATGAGACTAATGAGCTAAAACGAGATCTAGTACGAATAAGCTAAAACCAAAATGAAGAGTTAACATATAAACTAATTTAAAACCCCAATAAACACTTTAACTAGTTTTCAACCAAATAAGCATTAACCGAGTTTAAACATTCTAAACATCAAACATAAGCTAAACAAACTAAAATAAGTTATCGAACAGCTTATTCAGATTAAAAGAATAGCTTTTATCAAACAAATAAGCTAGAACGAAAGAAAAGAGTAGAGAAATAAGATGACAAATAAGCAACCATACATCTTCATCTAAAATCAATAAGCTAGTACAATAAGCTGATACAAATAAGATGAGAAGCTTTTACAAAATTTGAAATAAGCTAAACTAAAAATAAGCTAAAAAGGAGAAAACTACTAAAATCTATTCCTAAGCTAACTAAAAAACTAATGAGGGGGCGAGATGCTATTTATAGCCACAAGAGGGGAGAAAATGAAATTTCTGCTCCATCCTTCCTCTAATAATTCATCCAATCATCGGTCTTTAATTGCATTCCCTCGGATCACAAATTGTGCATAGTTGGATCCACCGTTCAATGAGTGACATGTGGACTATCATATTGCGTACCTCGTACGCAGTTAATTCCCACCATGGATCATTTATATGCAATGCCTCTTTTACAACTGACATGAATTGAAATTAAAATAATATACCCAGCCACGTGGAGATCTATAATTTGCCAAGGGAAAAGATAGTGGAAGAGCACATGGTGTATTTTGATATAATTTGAGGTCACGTGACCTGTTGCAACTTTTCATCTCACACTCGTTCACAAAATTCCTTCTAATAATTTTGATAAATGCCCATGCCACGTGTCGTCACCTCATTCGCCAAATTCAATATAGTGGAAGGTCATGTGCCATGTTTGGAATTAATTTGGTGGCATGTGATGTTGACATCATGATGATGTCACCCTAACAAATTTTTATCAATTTTGTTTTGGGCCTAAAAAGGCTTGTTGGGCCTTAGTACAATATTGGGCTGGTCTGGCCCGTTGAATAGGATAAAAACCGAGGGCGTCGTTGGACTCGTTTTTCCGTGCTCTTTCCAATAGCATGCTCGAGGACAATTAAGGACTTCATCTTTATTTTGAATAATAGGCACTCTTGATCGCGACGAATCCGTAATTACCCGTTTTTGCTCCGTTTTCAATCCATTTTACCTGCAAGACATAAAAATACCAAACAAACATATTTGCAATATAATTAAGCATAATTTAGCATTTTTAGTCCAATTAATAGTGTTTTTCGGGTTATAAAAGATGTGTATTTTAGTGCTCAACAGTATTCAAAAGAAAGAAATTTTTCTTGATAATGATCGACTCTTGGAACATATTATCTGTCAAGATGTGATGAACATTGTAATGCATGCTGATTCTGTACTTGCTAATGTGTTACCCACTAATAACAAATGTCTTGTGCATGATAATCTTGAAATTGATCGGTTAGAGCAAGAAAATGAACACTTATTTGAACTTCTCTTATCTCAAGACATAGTTTACATCTATGTAAATTCTCTTGCTACACGCAATGATTGTCGTGAAATGCAACATTGTTAGGAATTAAAGAGCTTCTACAAGTTGATATTGCTAGAAGGACTTAGTGCTGCTATTGAAGATTGAAGAATATAAACTAATTCAAATAGTATTTTCCATTGTAGAATAGATACTGCTAGGTTTTATAGTAATAACTGCCATTACTAAAAATATTCACTTCGTACTGCTAGCCTTTTATTAGTACTGCTAGATAGAGAATGATTAAGTACTACTTATGTAAAATTCATGATGATATATTAGGAATAGATATGCATGATCACTTAACACGTTTTGTAAGCTCATTAGGGTTTCCTTGATGTATAAAAGTAACCATACGAACCCTACGACACTAGTTAGATATACAAGTTTCATAAATATTAATAGTTAGTAATCTGTAACCTAGCAGATTAATAGTAATCAAAGTTCTGTTTTAATCAATGTTCTTCTTAGCAATATAAGTTTTAGTTTCAGCAAAGCTATATTGTTCATAAGCCAATGTTCTTTTATTATTAGTTTGGATCTATCCAGATTGGGCTACCACCCTATACATGCTAGAGAAGATCTGATTAAGTCAGTGACTATAAGTGTGATAACAAGCTATGTAGGAGAAACGCTGATAAGATGAACCAAAACAACATCATTATACACCTTTACCTTTCAATCTATTAAATGACAAGAATCAGATGATAAATCCACCACCACCGACCTACAACAAACACCAACACAAAAGCTCCTACACTACCTATGTCAACATTAAACTCCTATTCTGAAAGAAAGGTGAGTTATGACATTGGGCCATAAAAATGGAACATACTTGAGCCTACATACATCTATATGGGAAGTCATACAAAAAGGAAATGGTCCTGTAAGTGTCTTAACAGATACAAATGGAGTAATAAAGGTTCTGCCTCCTAAAACTGCTGAAGAAATTTTAGCTAGAGAAAGAGAAAGAAAAGCAAGGACCACCTTGCTTATGGCTTTACCAGAAGACCATTTAGCAAAATTTCACAAATACAGATGCTAAGCGATGTGGGATTGCTATCAAATCCAATTTGGTGGCAATGATAAATCAAAGAAGATGCATGAAAACCATTTTTTAAAGTAACAATTTGACGGATTTTCTGTATCTAACTCAGAAGGACTGCATAAAGGTTATAACAGGTTTCAGAGTCTTCTGAGTCAACTTATGGTGCAAGTGTCTCCACTGAAGATGCCAATTAGAAATTCCTTAGGTCTTTACCTTCTTCCTGGTCCCAAGTATCCTTAGTCATGAGGACCAAACTAGGAGTGGACAGTCTTAGTTTTAATGATCTCTATAACAATCTTAAAGTCTTTGAGTCTGATGTTAAAGGCTCTACTGGATCATCTTCTAGTGCACAGAATGTCGCCTTTGTTTCTTCTGAAAGCACTAGCAGTACTAATGATGTTAGTACTGCTTATGGTGTTTCTACTTCTTCTGGCTACAACTCACAAAGGGAAAACTCTTCATCATACACTGATGAACTCATGTACTCTTTCTTTGCTAATCAATCTAGTGGTCCACATTTGGATCATGAGGATCTGGAGCAGCTTGATGAGTTTGATTTAGAAGAGATGGACTTGAAATGGCAAGTAGCCATGATTTCAATGAGATTGAAGAAGTTTTACAAGAAGACAGGTAGAAGGCTGCAGTTTGATGCCAAGGAACCAGTTGGCTTTGACAAGACCAAGGTTGAGTGCTTCAATTGCCATAACACATGGCACTTTGCTAGAGAGTGCAGATCAAAAGGAAATCAAGAAAGCAGAAGAAGAGATGCAGGGAACACTGGATATAGAGCAAAAGACAATGGGAGGAGACCTGGAAAATAGGAGGAACCTAAAGCTTTGGTAACTCTTGATGGAGAAGGTGTTGATTGGACTGGTCATGCAGAGGATGAACAAGAGAACTTTGCTTTGATGGCTTACAGCAATTCAGGCTTAGACACTGAGGTAAAATCTTGTTCAAAAGAATGTGTGGAATCATATGCTAAACTTAAAAAATTATATGATGAACAAAGGGAACAACTTGGTGATGCTAGTATTGAAATTCAAGCCTATACTCAAGCTTTAAAAAAGGTAGAGGCTCAATTAGTTGCTCATCAAAAAAATCAACTTTGGTATGAGGAAAAGATTAGATTTATGAAAATTGATTTAGATGATAAAACTGATGTGCTTACATATCATAAGAAACTATTAGCAGAAGCTGTAAAAGAAAAAGAAGAATTAAAAACCAAACTTGAGAATTTTCAAAGTTCTTCTAAAGGCCTTAGTAAACTGCTAAATAGTCAGATGAGTACTAGGGACAAATCTGGGCTTGGGTATGGAGATCAAGTACATAATGGTGTCTTAAGTTATGAAAATGAAGTTTTTCAAAGTGTCTTAACAGTAGGTTAAGTGATGTAAAGATAGTCTGTGCATGATAGATTTGTATATGTTGAAGGCATGCATCAGTTCTCCCCTCTAAATGACAGGCAATTACATCCATCAGACCTTGATAAGAAGTAAGATGATTCTATGTTCACATATGGTCCAAAAGTAGTCTAAAACTAGTGAATCTAATACTCAAACCAGTAATTTTGACTCGTGTGAGTCCCAATACCTATTGTAGACACACTTGAATCTGTGCCTGAACGAGTTTTGTTATTTGAACCCGAAAGTTGTTAGTCCAACCTAAAGTTTGGTCTGAATGCTTCCTATCATTGAGGATATGAGTCAGAACAAAGAGTATGAATTATGTGATTCAACTTAAAAGAACCAAGAAAACCTATGTTTACTTGTTGTTACTTACTGTTAAGCATGTAAAAACTCTAGGAAGCTGTTGAAAAGAAAACCAAAAAAAAACACCCAAATAAATAAGTCCAAGTTCCTAAATGACAAGGAGATCCTGGAATGGTTTAATGGTCCAAAATGTTGGGTTAGGGATATGGGTTTTACCTAAAAGGCATGTTTTGTATTTGGCATTTTTAGTCCATCTTATTAGAGATTGTGATTGTACATGAGAAAAAATTGGCTAAAAGCAATTTTTAATTGAACAAAAATAAGGGTAAGGGTACTGGTCAAGGGGAGAACAGACCAATGTGGAACAATGTGCAAAGATTGAATTTCCAAAACAAGTTTGTTCCAAAAGCAGTACTAACTAAAACTGGCATATTTCCAGTTAATACTGCTAGACAAAATCTATCTAGTCAAGCAACAACAACTAGTACTGCTAGGAAAGTTAATACTGCCAGACCCATTGTGAATGAAATCAGACCAAAAATAATTTTTATAAGTCTCATTCACCTATTAGAAGGCCATTTAATAGAACAACAACACCAAAAGCTAATTTTTTAAATCAAAAAGTTAATACTGTTGAGGTCAAAGCAGTTAGTGTTGTTGGGGGGAAAAGGGAAACTGCTGGTAAGCCCTCAACAGGTTGTAATTGGAGACCCAAAAGACATTACTGGAACAAAGTCTCTAAATACAATAGTAGATCAAGCCTTAGAAAAAAATATTAATTTTAAAGATCACAGGCAACCCAAGTCAGCAAATGACTTGAGGTCCCAAGAGAACTATTTCTCTATTTGATGTGGCAAGATAATCTAGCAAAGGGCATTTAAAGAACAAAAGGGAAATGTTAGATAGTGGATGTTCCACGGCACATGACAAGAATAAAGCCTACCTGGTTGAATATCAAGACTATAAGGTGCCCTGTTGCTTTTGGAGGTAGTAACGGTTACATAACTGTAAAGGTAAAATAAAACAGGAAATTAGATTTTGAGGATGTGTGTTTTTGGGGGTTTGGTGATTTGTGAAAGAACTACAACATTTCAATCTCTTTTCTGTGTCATAGATGTGTGACAAGAAGAACAAGGTTCTCTTCACAGACACTGAATGTCTTGTGTTGTAGCTTCTGACTTTAAGTTGCCTGATGAAAATCAAGTATTACTTAAAGTCCCCAAACAAAACAATATGTAAAAGTTTCAACCTAAGAACTTGTTCTTACTGGAGGTATAGCATTTTTGCTTGCAAAGGCCACAGTGATGATTCTAACAATGGCCATAGGAGTTGGGTCAGTAACTTTAAAAACTCAAACAAACTTGTGAAGGGAAACCTTGTAAGAGGTTTGCCTTCAAAGATTTTTCATAATGACCACACCTGTGTTGCTTGTCAGAAAGGAAAGCAACACAAGGCCTCTTGTAAGGCCAAATTAGTGAGCTCTACATATGGACTTATTTGGACCTATATCTCTAAGGAGCATAAACCATAAAACTTATTGCCTTGTTATCACTGCTTGACTTAGCAGGTTTTAGTTAGGTGTTCTCTTAAGAACAAAGGATTGAAACCTAGTAGAATCCTTAAGGAAATTTATAAGACAAATTAATAACCAATTAAATAGAAAGTTAAAACCTATTAGATGTGAAAATGGTAACCGATTCAAGAGAACAGGACTTATGAATTTCCAGTGGTCAAAATAAAAAAAAAAGAATTAAGAGTGAATACATGTAATGCCAGAACTTCACAACAAAATAGAGTTGCTGAGAGGAAGAATAGGACCCTAATTGAGGCTGCTAGAACAATGCTAGCAGATTCATTTTTACCTAACACTTTTTGGGCTGAAGCAGTTAGTACTGCTTGCTATGTCCTTAATAGGGTGTTAGTGACCAAGCCTCAAAACAAGACACCTTATGAACTTATAACTGGTAAAATACCAATCATAAGCTATATAAGACCTTTTGGGTGCCATGTGACTATCTTGAATACCATTGACCACCTGGGCAAGTTTGAGGAAAATTTGATGAATGTTTTTAGATGGTATTCCCTAAATACAAAGGATTTTAGGTATACAATATTAGAAACAAGATAGATGACGGAAAACCTGCATATAAACTTTTTAGAAAATAAACCTAATGTTGCAGGGAAAGGACCTAATTGGCTGTTTGATCTTGATTATTTAACTGATTCAATGAACTATCAGCCTGTTACTGTAGAAAATAAAGCTAACAAAACTGCAGGTCCAAAAGAAGCTAATCATAGTGCAGGTACACAAGATAATATTGATGCAGGAAACTCTGAAATGGAAACTGAACCTGCTCAAGAATACTTTGTACTGCCAGTATGGTCTTCTTATACTTCAACAGTCAAGAGCTCAGAAGCAAAGAATGGAGATGTAAAGCCTAATGGGGATACTGGTCTAAAGACAAATGAGGAGCCAAAAAAGTATCAAGAGGATCAAGCCTTTTTGAGGAGCTTGAAGGCTTAAAAACACGAAAAGGAGCTAATGGATGCAGCTAAAGTTTTTTAGTGGCTAAACACAGTTAATACTGTTAGCACACCAATTAGTACTGCCAGTCCCCCTTAAATGTTTTTAGTGTTGGTGGACCTGATCTAAACAACAATGACCAAGATTGCATTCTCAAATACGCTTATGTGTTACTCTTGAGGATACTTATTACAATCCAATGAGTAGATTTTACCATGCATCTTATGATGATGAGGTGTTGTGGCTGACTTTACTAATTAGAAACCACAGGGCTGTTAGATCCTATTCCACACAAGGATATACACCATTCATCCTACAACAATGAAGAATATAAACTAAGTCATTAGTACTGCCAATTGTAGTATTAGTACTGCTGGTTATAGTTAGTACTGCCAGTACTAAAAGATAGTCACTTAGTACTGCTAGCTTTGTATTAGTACTGTTAGTAATAAAGAATGATTAGTACTGCATAATTGATAGCATGAGAAAATATTAGGAATAAGAATGCATGATCACTTAACGCGTTATGTAAACTCATTAGGGTTTCCATGGAGTATAAAAGGAACCTACGACACTATTAGATATACAAGTTTCATATACTACAATTTTTTCAAAATATTAATAGTTAGTAATCTGTAACCTAGCAGATTAATAGTAATCAAAGTTCTATTTTATTCATTGCTCTTCTTAGCAATATAAGTTAGTTTATGCATAGCTTATATTGTTCAAAGTCATTATTTCTCTTGTAGATAGTTTGGATCTATCCAAATTGGCTACCACCCTTAACAGGCTAGAAAGATCTATTAAGTCTGGCATCTACAAACATGATTTTATTCATGAATATAATGAGAATCTAATGCTTAAGGCTGAGCTTGCCAAAACAAAATACATGGTTGAAAAGAAATTTTTTGATGAAGTTGGACTCAGATGTTCACGACTTGAAAATCATAATGTTAATCTTGAACTTAAATTACAACATCAAAAAGAGAGTTTTCTGAATATCAGATCTTTCAACAATCAAAATGCAGAATTTTTCAAAATAAATGAATGGCAAGCGAAGCTCAAAGCAAAAGATGTCTCCATTGCTATTTTGAGAAAACATATTGAGAGCTTAAAATGAAAGAATGTGATTGAAAAGGATGCCACACCAAATAAGGCCAAAATTATTGCTCCCAAAATGTTTAAGCTTGATTTAGAACCATTATCTCCTAAAGTTTTGAAAAATAGGGATGCTCACATAGACTATATTAAGCACACTCAGGAAAATGCATATATTCTTTGGGAATTAGTCGAAAATGCTAGGGTACTTAGACCTTTAGACATTGATTTAGACTATGCTTGTAAATATGCTAAAAGAATTCAGGAGGTGCTAGTTTATGTTACTGCCAAATGCCCTAGTTTCACAAAACCTAATGAGAAATTGGTTGTGATCACACCATTGAATAGAAGCAAGAAAGTTAGGTTTGCCGAGCATGCCACATCATCAAGTTGCACTAAAAAACAGATAGATTCCCACAAAACACAAGATTCTAACAAACCTGTATTGCCTTCTACAGGAATGAAGAGTTCTACTAGTGTTAGCAGATCACAACCTTCAGGAAATACCAAGATCAATAAGATCTCGCAAACAACCAGTAGAAACATGAAGAATAAAGTAGAAGACCACCCTAGGAGCGTTAAGTCTAGTTTAAATAAAACGAATAGTGTTAGTGAACCTGTTTGTAATGTGGATGTTAAGCATACATCGTTAAATGCGAATTCTGAATTAATTTGTGTTAAATGTAATCAATGTATGTTTGATGCAAATCATGATGTGTGTTTTCTTGAATTTGTTAATGATGTGAATGTGCATTCTAAATCTAAATCTGCTAAGAGGATAAAAAAGCATACTTGGAAACCTACTGGTAAAGTGTTCACTGATGTTGGATATAGGTGGAAACCTACAGGACGGACCTTTACTATAGTTGGAAACGTGTGCCCTTTAACTAGGATCACCTCCACTAAAGTAGAGCCTCTTAAGGAAACGACTTTAAAATCAGTAACTACTACTAATTTCAAGATTAAGATATACTATAGGAAAACCCAAGTTGCAAAATCGGTAGATTTGAAAAGTGAACCTAGTATCTTAGGATCTAGACCTACTAACATTACTGAACCTGTTGATAGAAATAATGCCTAAAAACATTATTAATATTTTTCACATCTTTACGTTTTGATACTCACAAAATACAAAAATGTTTAATGTAAAATTAAACGTAAACAAGTAATTAGTAGTAAATTTTCATTTCGAAAATTATATCACTTAAAGGTATGAATAAATAAATGCTTAATGCATTTTATGATCAAAGAAAATTTTTATTCAACCTCACACTTTTATAAAATGTTGTAAACATTTTTATAAACATTACAAAACATTTTCTACAATTAAAAGAAATGTTTTATTCAAAATAAACATTTTGAAATTCAAATTTTCGGACCTAAAACAGCTAGAAAGTTCCAGAAAATTCCCCCTACACAAAAGGACAAACTAGTGAGCGCCCAGTCTAGGGCGGCCCCTTTAAATTCACGGGCGGCCCCCTTATCTTTAAGGAGACCACCCACCTATTTAAGGGGACCGCCCATAGGTAGACGCTCCTCCAGATTGTCCTATAAATACTGGACTATTCCCCATTATTTTCTCATATTTTGCACTCATTCTTTCTGATCAAAAACAGCCCACACATCTCATTAAAATCCTTTGATCATTTAATCATAAAGCTTTGTTTCCAAGTGATCCAAACTCAATTCCTCAAGTGCAAGAGAAGAATACTTCCATCATCAATTGAAGAAGTATTACACCTCAAGTGTGTATTGCAATCTTGTTGCATCCATATCATAACCTGTAAATCATTTGTAAATCTTGTAAAGTTGTGTAGTAGATTGATTTTGGTGATTGTTGTAAGTATAGTTGAATCTTAGTGATTCATCCAAGTTGTGATAATTAGGTGTGAAATTAGAAGTGAAGTAGTGAAGTAGTGTGGTGAAGAATACTAAGGCGTGAAAAAGTTGTGTAGTTGTGATGTTGTGTTGTGAAGTCGTGAAAGTAGTGAAGAAGTTGTGAAGTCATGATAGATTGGTTCTAGCTAAGATTAGAACTCGACATCTAGCTTAGTGTCGGAAATTGATATAAGCGAAAGTTGTACATGGTTTTCTCCGCCATAAGGGAGTTTGTTGACATAGTGAAGAAAACTCTCGAGTTAGGTGCTCGAGGAATGGAGTAGGGCGAAGAGGTGCTTCGTGACTGAACCACTATAAATCCTTGTGTTGTGGTTTGATCTTTCTAACTCTTTTCTCTTATTTCTTTATTTGTTCTTACTTATTTATATCATTCATATTGTGCAAGTATTGAATTCACAAAAAGTCGAATCTAAGTTTTAATAAACAAACATAAACATTAAATTAAAAAGCGGTAAACTATTCAACCCCCCTTCTAGTTTTCCACACAGGTTATATTTGATTAGAAGAAGCTTGGAAGTTCTTAGGAAGTTTCATTAGACGATTCTTGGAGGACGATGTAACCAGTTATCGCATGTTTCTTCTCCATTATTGAGCAAACCAGGGGAGTACTGATTTTGTTTACTTGTTTTCTTTTCCCTTTATTCTTTTTCACGGGTACTTCTATAGAACATTAGGGACAATGTTCAACTTAAGTGTGGGGGGAGGGGGAATAAGCCTTAGAAACTATTCAATCATTTTCCATTTGCTTGTTCCTTAAAATGATGGGTAATATATCAAAACATAGCATAAAAGTTAATTTTGACCAAAATTTTTAATTTTTTTATGACACATACCGATGAAACCCGAGTATTAATAGCGTCTCATGGATAGGAATGTGTATGACTAGCACAAAAACCCTCAAAATTTCACCCCAAAAATGTGAGGTTCGCCTTTAGATCTTTAGGAATTCGGATATCCGTTATTGATACCCAAGATAATTTGTACCTTTAGCTTTCTCGAGTTAAGGTTCGAATGCAGTCATATGTGTCTATTCCATCGTTACGAATGTGTACGTAAGGTCTTTGTCGCCTTTTCTGGAGCATTGGTATCGGTATTAAATTATATGAGTGTACCGATAGTATATTAAATTCTAGAACTACTTAAAAAACTATTTAACTTAGAAACACCTTTAAGTATTTACTTTTACGTGAATATCAGTTATGTTTGAATCGCGTAAACTGAAAAAAAACATTTAAATGTAACCGACATTAACAAAGTATAAGTTTACGTTAAATATGGGTTATATGACTTTTTACGAAATGTAATTTGTAAGACATACATTATCTTTTACATAATATTTTACAAGTTTTAGTAATACTATATAAACTTGCATGGTCTTGCATGCTCATGCATATATTTAAATCAACTCAACACTTTAATCAGCTTTGAATACAACACATAACTATTCATTATTTATCAAATATTCACATTTCCACCTAAACTCTATTATTTTCGTCAATATTAGTGGTAAACCACCAAATATGTTTTACTTCATTTACAACACAACTACACATTTTTATATTCACATGTATATAGTGCTAGTACACTATTTCTCAAAAATCCTCCCCTTCACCTTCTCTCTTATCTCCCTCATTTTTGGGCCACTAACTTTACTCCACCTCAAAAATTCCAAAACAAGTTTTCTAATATGTTTATACATATAACATGTGATATACATTTTACCATTCAAACTTTAATAATTGTTTCTATAAATATCAATCCAACCTAACTAGTTTCTCTTTACCACTAGCAAAATTTTCAGCAAAATATATCTATTTTCTCTCCTAATAAGTTTCGGCCAAGGAAAGAAGAGCAGAAAAACATTTGGGTTTGATTTATTTACACGTTATTTTCTAGAAATGACTAACGTTTTGGTTAATTATCAAACAATATTGGGCGTTTGATATATTTCACAATCTATCTCATCCTACTAAGGTGATCTTTTCATTCATAAATTTCTTTTCCATATATATGAACCATATCATCTCATTTGTTAAAATTATATCATCATTAGTTTATATTTTTAAAGACTTTCTAAAAGAAACAAGTAAACCATAATTATGTAAACTTGTAAAGAACTTATAAAATGAATAATAAAAATATGAACATTCATAAAATTTTCTTATTTTGTCACGTTATAAATTACTTGTTAAAATAATGACTTTGTTGTTAAAATGTTTAATTATAAACTTGAATTAGTAAAGTTGTGCATTTTATTTTTGTTCTTAAATTTATATTTATTTATGATAAATTGATGAAAGGGACTAGGTTAGTATGGATTTGTTGTTGTGATGAAAAATGATAAAAATTTGTGGAAGGATTAGGCTAGTATGGAGTTGAAATTTATAGGTAAATTATAGTGGTATATTAGAAAATAAATAGTTGGTGTCCCAATTTCGTAAATAGGTGTTCGGATAGAAAATTCAGTCCTTTAAATTTCCCCGAGGCTTAAAAGTATGATAGGAGACTTAAAGACGAACTTCGCGGATAGAATGAACGATAAATAAGTAATTAAAACGAGTAAGATATAGCATGTTTATAGTCATATAAATAACTTGTAAATTATCTGGAAAAATCTGCTTTTTTAAACCTTTCCTCTGCTTAAGTTTATAAAAACGTGTTTTTGGACTATTTCGAGTCTGATTCGGGTTAAACTTAAAAAAGAAAACTTGTAGATCATGATTTTTCCTTGAAACCTCGCTTTCAGTTGACCCTTGAATCATTATAACGAAGGAGATATGCCATTTTAAAGTCGGACCATTTTCTGAAAATTCAATAAAGTTCCTGCATGTACTTTCACAAAAATAGTGTGCTGTTTAGATATTAAAATGGGGTTTTCAGGCGTTTTCGCGTTCGTTTGAGCTATAAAAACCTTAAGTTTTAATTATTGTCATGACTATTACTATCAATTATTATTATATGAACGCGTCGTAAATTTTTAAAAATATTATTTAGTAAACTAGATAGTATTTATTATATTGGTTACTTAAAAATAATAGTAAAATATATAATGACGGATAAAAATGACGAATTAGACGTAAACGTTATTTTGCCTTATAAAACAAAAACAAAAACTATTAGGTGGTGATATAATATTATAAAAATATATATCATCATTTCATTTCACTTGCATAATTTAAAAGCGACCCATATTTAATTAGGTTGCATTCAGACTAGTTGTGACGTTTACCCTTGCTTGATTTTCCCCAATTTAATACTTTTGCCAAAGTTGAGTTTATAGCCCCGCTTTAACTATTTACAACTGTTCTATAAATCTCGGGGTGAGATACATTGCTCGTTTTTACGCATGGATGCAAGTTTTTTACTTTACGTTCTATTAAATGATTACGATTAGGCCTAAGTAGCGATAACCCGGTTTGCCCCAAATATCATGAACCGTTAATTACATTATGTAAGCACGAGTGTTATAAATAGTTCTATTTAGATTGACATCCTCGTGCGGGTAAGTTAAGCGCTTACTAGTTTCGGAGGTCCGAACTAACGAACGTATATCATGTAGGATTTCGGGTGTTTTGGGTTGAATACCTGCATGGGTATTATTATACGTGTATTTGTTTACATAAAAATGGTGTTGTAGCTTCGGTGTCATGAACTTAGGAAATCTTAATTACATTTTTGTGGCATTGTATTCATATAATTGTCATGCCTTGTAAAATCTTACGATCCACTTTTATTATAAATTTAAACCTATGAACTCACTAACTTTATGTTGACATTTTAGACATGTATTTCTCAGGTATAACACGTTGGACATATAAGAAGTGCATTGGAGTCTGCATTTATCAAGACGTTTTCATGGATTTTCACTTGAAATAAACCATCCTGATTGTATTAAAAACTATGATTTTCTTGTCATGTAAATTCATGGGACCACTTATTAAAAACTTACTTATTTTAAATATATCAACGAGGATATCTTTTAAAAACAGATCATATAGAGGTCGTTCTCTTATATCTTATGCTTATGTATAATGACGTAACGCCCCCGATTACGTATTCCGTTGCCGCATATTTTGAGGGTGTTACATGATCAAAGAAAATACTTTGTCTTGCTTACTAGTTTAATCATTTGCATAAACTCATGTAAGTTTGCTTACATCTTCACTAAACAAATAATTTCAAGTAAACACTTACTTAATTAATATTAACTAGTTACATTAGTGAATAAGACAAATGGTATTAACCATAAATGGAAATAATCTTTCTATATCTTTTCAAATATAGCAAATCTTTCTATTTTAATGTTAAAAAATATTTTTGTTCTAGAAACATGTACTAAATCAGAGATTTAAGTACAATTAGAATATATTGTAAAGATTTGTGGTTAACTACTAAAAAAACAAAAAATCGACTAATTACCACTAACGGATCCACCTAATAGGCAGACGGATCCACCATACCCTGGATCAGCCGATCCGTGGAGATGATAATTTTCAATCCGAATTTTGCACTATAAATAGGAGCCACGTGTTTTCATTTGAACTCACCCTTTCTAAACCTTCTTTTTGCATATTTATTTTATTTTTTCTCATTCATTCTCTGATCATTATACTTGTTCTATAATTTATTACCAGTGATCCAATCATTTAACTCTTTAGTAAAGAACACAAAGAAGATATTCAAGCTTCAAGTATTATTAGTTTAGTTGTGTCATCACATTTGTGATATTTATCCACATCATCTATTTGTCTTGTGTAATCATAGTTTTATTGTTGGTTAATATTTTAGGCTTTAAAATACGTCGTGTGTTAGATTGGTTCTATATTGAAGTAGAACTCGGTATTTAGCATTGTACCGAAAAAAGTCTAAGCGACGTTGTATGGTTTTCTCTGACTAAAGGGTGCTTGTTGACATAGGTGAAGAAAACTCTTGAGTTGGGTACTCGGGGAGTGAAGTAGGGCGAAGAGGAGCTTCGTAGCCGAACCACTATAAATCTTTGTGTCTTTGGTTTAATCTTTCCTCTCATTACTTACGTACTTATCGTATATATTTATTTACTTATCGCACCGCTTTCATATACTTATTTATATATATCTTGAATTCACATAAGTAAATAATCTATCTTTAATTATCCCCCCCGCTCCTTCCTCCCCACACCCCCCCCCCCGCGTAAATAACTATCCCCCCCCCCCCCTCCACCCCCCCCCATCACTTACAGCTCGCGCGCGCGCACAGTACAATTCGTAAAAATGGTAAATGGTAGCTAAAGGTCACAGGAGAAATGATTTATATACATGAAGATTGGGTAATAACTCCAAAGAACAACCATTTGTGTTTAGAGAAAGAGCTAATGTAATATCGGATATTCATAACGATCTATGATATAGCGCTCTCGTATTGGGGTCACCAACACGTATACACCCCCCCCTACCGCTACTACTCTTTCCCCCCCCCCCATGATCTCGCTCTATATATATATATATTAACTATATATATATCTATATGTGTGTGGTGTGTGTGTGTGTGTGTGTATTATATATACTTATAGTATATATATTTATATATATATATATATATATATTATATATATATATAAGTATAATACTAGATATATATATATATATATATATATATTATACTATATATAATAGTGTGTGTGTGTGTGTGTGTGTTGTGTGTAGTGTGTGTGTTGTGTGTGTGTGTGTGTGTGTGTGGAACGGCGATAGGGTAGAATAAAGATCACCAATATTTCTGTGAGAAGGATATATATAAAACTTTTTTTAACATATAGTTTCTTGAAAAATTACAATTTTTTTTTACTTACCATACATGTAAGCTTGGTGCCTCCACAACTATCGAAAACCGAGTTTTACCCTACATATAGCGTTTTTATACGTTCCCTCCCTCCTCCCCCCTGTAACCGCAAAAAAAGAAGAAATTTTTGATGATCCCCCCCCCCCCCCTCTCTCCCCTCCCAAATTGATGCACTTAAATTTTTCGTACATTGTTATAGTTTGCATGCGCCATATAAAATTGTTGATGCAAAAAGACTCAAAAGAAAGTTGTGGTACAAAAATCGAATGTTTGATTGAACTAAAAAAAACTGATTTAATGTCAACAAACGCTTTTTTTTTAAATAAAATTTTTTTTCGGCCCACGACAACTATCCCACTTTTCGAAAAATTTCTTTACAACTATTTTCAGGCACCGATCGTTATCACGCTCTTCTTTTGTTGATTTTTTTCAGTATTATTTTTTAGATTTTTTTTAAAATAATTCTTTTTATTATTCTCACGTATATTGTATTATCTTATTTACCTTCCGCAAACACAACACATCACACAACCACATCAATCACACACAACACACACTCACTCACTCAAAAACTCACTCAGTTAGTTATTTTGATATATATATAGAGATATAATACTTTATAGGTAGATATATTTACGTTTTTATATTTCCGATCGCTATATTGATATATATATTCATAGATATAAAGTATATATAATTCAAATCAATCAATTAACACACACACACACATCATAAAATTTATCTTTCAAATTTATATATATATATAGCTATATTATATTTTTTACATTAAAGGTAGTAATCTAGTGTTATTCGTGGATGTAGAATCCCAAAAGCCTCACGTTTTTTAGTCGGACCCCTTAT
The DNA here is from genome assembly GCA_026074375.1 of Tanacetum coccineum. Classification (NCBI taxonomy): domain Eukaryota; kingdom Viridiplantae; phylum Streptophyta; class Magnoliopsida; order Asterales; family Asteraceae; genus Tanacetum; species Tanacetum coccineum. The sequence continues at coordinate 111,087 of BQNB010000121.1, forward strand.
AAATATCATGTTTCAGTTATTTACATGAGACATTTCTAAACAAAAATTTGATTCTTTGGACGTTATTACCCAATATTCATGCTATATAATAGATCCTTTACTAACATGACCTTTAGCTACCATTTATCCATTTTATACGAATTGTACTGTGACGAAAACTAGAAGGGATAAAGGTGCTTGTATGTGAAATTTGTTTTACGTTTTAAATAATTATTAGATAGATTTATACTTTGACTTATGTGAATTACAAGATATATATATAAATAAGTGATATGATATATGCGGTGCGATAAAAGTAAAGTAAATATTTCACTGATAAGGACGTAAGTCAAGAGAGGGGAAGATAAACCAAGGACATCAATAGATTTATGAGTGGTTCGGCTACTGAAAAGCTCCACTCTATCGCATACCTATTCACTCACAAGGTTGGCTACCGAACTCAGTGGTTTCTTCAGCCGTAGGTCAACAATGCCTAGCCATCTAGTCAAAGGAATACCTACATTACAACGTAGCTTAGCTTTTTCTCCAGGTATACAATGCTTATATACCAAGTTCTACTTCAATATAGAACAAATCTAACACACGGGTATTTTTAAAGCCTTAAAATATAACCTAACATATAAAAATCCGTTGATTATACAAGACAAATAGTTTGATGTGGATAATATCACAAATGTGATGACCACAAAATAAACTAATAATACTGAATCTTGAATATTTCTTTGTGTACTTTACTAAAGAGTTAAATTCATTGATATTGTAATAAAAAAAAGAACAATTATAATTATTATATATTTAATTGATCAGTGCATAATTACGATCGAGTAGCGCCAGTCTTACTCATGCGATTAAATTTAATCTTTTACCATCCTATACACACATGTAAAATGCACTCGCTCATATACTCGCTCTCACACCACTCTCTCCTCACAGATTATTATCACCAAAATCATCTCGTCCCAATATAGCTCTCTCCAACTCATCCAACGCACTCACCAAATCATATAGATATAGATGTACATATTTTATCCACCGAATTATGTTGTATGTGTTTATGAGGTGATAGTAGCTCAGATAAATAGGCACTCCCCCTCCTCTCCCCCTTCTCTCCTGCTAAGAGAGAGACCCTGCAGGTGTGTGCAAAATAAAATCTCATTATAGAGAGAGAGAGAGATAGAGATCGCCACCCCAGACTCAGACCGCCGCCACAATCCCCCCCCCCCCCCAATTTCTGGTCGGAGGTTTTGTTCTGTATCCTGTTTGCTAAGGTCTGGGTGATTCTCTATATATGTGGGGGTGCCGTGTTCATTGGTATTTTGACTAAGCTTTTGATTTGTGGGGCCGTTTTTGGTTTATTGTGCTCAGTGGTTGAGTCGTGTTTTCGGTTTGGGGGGTGTGGGCCTGGGATGGGGGTGTTTTTGCATCTGCGTGGACTTGTCGTGAGTTTCAACTTAAATGTCAATCTAAGTTTATTATTAATTATGTCTATATCAGTAGGTTACTGTGTCTTGTTTAGAGTGTTTACTTGAACAATTATTTGTTTTAGTATGTAGAATGATTGTTGGTAAGCCCAAAATTACATGACCACGTAGTACTGGCAATCGGTTTATATATACGTAAGCAAGACAAATGTAATTTTCTTTGTCATATTGTAACACCTCCAAATATGCTTTTGGCATCGGTGAAATAACGTAATCATCTTGGGGGATGTTTACGTCATTATACTATTAAGCATAAGATATAACGTGAACGACCTATATTGAATCTGTTTTTTTCGAAAAGATATCCGGTTGATCCTTATTTTAAAAATATGAAGTAAGTTGTTAATATAAGTCGCGGTCCTTCTTCGATTTTGAATGTACATGAAAATACATAATCATTGTTTTTAATTTTTTACAATAAGGCATGGTTTATTTTTCAAAGTGAACAATAACATGAAAACGTCTCTTGTATAAATGACAGGACTACCAATGACAATTCCACTACCTTTATATGTCCTCAACGTCGTCATTTTATACCTGAGAAATACATGTTTCTAAATTGTAAACATTATGCTTAGTGAGTTCATAGGTTTATATTTTATAATAATAAGTGGATCGTAAGTTTTTACAAGGACTATGGACATCTTATAGAATACATGCGCCACCCAAAAAATGTAATTAAGATTTTCCTATAGTTCATGACACCGAAGCAATTACATACTACCATTTTTATGTAAACAAATATACACGGTGTATATAAGAAATACCCCATGCAGGTCGGTATTCAACCACTCAAAAAACCCGAAATCTACATGTTATACGTTGGTTAAGTTCGGACCTCGATAATGTAAGGCTTAACACTTACCCGCACCGCAGGCATGTTCAATCTAATAGAAACTATTTATAACAGTCGTGCTTACATAATTGTATTAACGGTTCATGACTTTTGGGACGCAATCGGGGGGTTATGCGCTACTTAGGCCTAATCGTAGTTCATTTAATAGAACGTTAAAGTAAAGAACTTGCACTCCATGCGTATAAAAGAAATCGTAGCAATGTATCTCACCAGAGATTTATAGAAAACAGTTGTAAATAGTTTAGCGGCGGGCTATATAACTCAAACTTTGGCTAACGTATTAAATGCGGAAAAATCAAGAAGGGGTAAACGTCACAACATAGTCGGAATGCAAACCTAATTATAATATGGGTCGCTTTTTTAAAACCTTTGCAAGTGAAAATGTGAAATTTATGATACTATATTTTTATAAATATTATTTCACCACCATATATAGTTTTTGTTTTTGTTTTTATAAGGACATAATAATACGCATTAAGTCTAATTCGTCACTTTTTACTACGTCTATTTTATATTTTACTATTATTTTTATTGTACCCATATAAGAAAATACTATCCTAGTTTACTATAATCAATATTTTTTTAAAAATTTCCCCTAGCCACGTCAATATAATTCCATTATATAAGTCTCATACTATAATATTTCTAAGGTTTTTATAGCTCAAAACGAACGCGAAACGTGAAACCCCTTTTATTTGATAATCAGCACACTGTTTTTGTGAAAGTTCATTGCAGGGAACTTTATGATTTTCTGTAATGGTCCGACTTTAAAAATGGCATATCATCCTTCGTTATAATGATTCAAGGGTCAACTGAAAGCGAGGTTTCAAGGAAAAATCATGATCTACAAGTTTTCTTTTTTAAGTTTAACCCGAATCAGACTCGAAATAGTCCAAAAACACGTTTTTATAAACTAAACAGAAAGTTTATATAAGCAGTTTTTCCAGATAATGTACAAGTTTTTATATGAACTTTAAACATCTATATCTTACTCGTTTTAAGTCTGATTTTTGGTTCTTTTCTTTCCGGTGTATCGGTATTTTATTGTCATACTATCATACTGTTATATGCTCGGTTATTAAAGACGAATTTTCTATCCGAACACCTATTTACGAAATTGGGACACCAACTATTTATTTTCTAATATACCACTATAATTTACCCATAAATTTCAACTCCATACTAGCCTAATCCCTTCCACAAATTTTTATCATTTTTCATCACAACAACAAATTCATACTAACCTAGTCCCTTTCATCAATTTATCATAAATAAATATAAATTTAAGAACATGTAATAAATAGGCAACACTTTACTAATTCATAGTTTATAATTTAACTGTTTTTTACAACACACAAAGTCAGTATTTGTAACAACAAGTAATTGGTTTAACACGTGACCAAAATTAAGTAGAAATGGTATGAATGTTACTAATTTTTAATTATTCATTTTATAAGTTCTTTACAAGTTTACATAATTATGGTTTACTTGTTTCTTTTATAAAGTCTTTAAAAATACAAACTAGTGGTGATATAATTTTAACAAATGAGATGATATGGTCATATATATGAAATGAAATTTATGAATGAAATGTGCACCTTAGTATGATGAGATGATGTGAATATATCAAACCCCAAATATTGTTTGATTTTAACCAAAACCTTAGTTCTTTCTTGAAAATACTTGTAAATAATCAAACCCAAATGTTTTCTTGCTCTTCTTTCTTGGCCGAAACTTATTAGAGAGAAAATTGCATATTATGTGTGAAATTTTGCTAGTGGTAAATGTGAACTAGTTAGGTTAGTATTTATAGAAACAATTATGGAAGTTTGAATGGTAAAATGTATGATCACATGTTTATGTATAAACATTTTAGGAAAACTTGTTTTGGGAATTTTGGTGGAGTAAAGGAGTGGCCAAAATGAGGGAATAAGGGAGGGAAGGGGAGAACATATTTTTTTTTGAGAAATGTGACTAGCCCCTATTATAATGTGACTTAGGTTTAAATGGGTAGTTTTGTGTTTGTAAATGATAAAACATATTTGGTGTGTTACCACTTATATTGACCGAAAATAATAGAGTTAGGGGGGAAATGTGTAATATTTGATAGTATAAGGTATAGTTATGTGTGTATGCCCATAAGTGATGAAGTGTGGTTGATTTTCTTTATTTGACATGACATGCACATATAAGACCATGCCAAGATTTTATATAGTTTACATAAAACTTGTAAAATACTAGTAAAATATGTAGTCTTACAAATTACATTCGTAAAAGTCATATAACACATATTTAACGTAAACTTATATTTGTTTAATGCCGGTTTACATTTAAAGTTGTTTTTCAGTTTACGCGATTTAATCTTAACGTTTTCACGTAAAAGTAAATACCTAAAGGTTTCTAAGTAAATAGTTTTAGGTTTATTGGCATAAAATGGCTAAAAATGTGGGTTGTCACATATCATTAACTACGCTTTATAATGTCATATTCATACCTTAAGTGATTTGACGTCGGTATGGAAACTTACGACTAAAAACTTGTTTACGTAAACTTTTACGTAGGATGAATGTATTATTGGCTTCGATTACAAAACTGAAGTATCATTATATATTAAAGTTCGTTTTTAAACCGCGAATATTTGTATTAACAAAATCCTCCTGTTTGATGATGACATTAATTCAAATTCATATTAAATTAAAGAAGCTGTACTCTTAAAGATGTTTTGTTGTAGTTGAGTTTACTTCTCTTCACCCTTTTTGGTCGAATGTAAAAAGTGTTGTGAGTCGCGTTGCAAGTCGCTTTGATGAATGCAAAAAAAATTTACGAATAGGCTAACATATTTTTGGCCCCCCTCATATAACTTCAAATTACGACCTGAGCATTTACCATTAGATGTTGTGTTATCATCCGTCACACCCGTCAAAATTTCACAGAGGGAAGGTAACTAGTGGTGTGGAATTCTAGCACAAAGTCACAAGTTATATCGAACGAACTCTATATGATTCATTTGAAAAATACACGTTCGATTGAACATATAAGGTTTAACAAAGGTATGTTTCCAAGAGTTCGTGAAGTATAAAGAAATTTGTGGAAAACTAGAAGGGGGGTTGACTAGTTTACCGCTTTTTATTTTAATGTTTATGTTTGTTTATAAAAACTTATATTCAACTTTTTGTGAATTCAATACTTGGCACCAATATGGAAATTAATTTAAATCTAAATGCTCTTTACCATACCTTATGCTCTTACCGTAAAAAAAACTCTTGCCTTTGCCATGTCCTGGTTCCAATAGGTCATACATGCTATCTACATGCCACATTCACCAACCTATTAATCTCATCAAACCACACCAATATTCCCCCAAATAATTTTTTCCCTTACCAAAATGGGTCTCCACAGTCTTCCATCATCATCTTTATCATTGCAATTTCACTCAAACTTCAATAATACACTCATCCCACAAATACCCACAAGAAAATATGTCACAATAAGAATGGCCCAAACTTCACCAACACAAAACAATGACACAAAATTTGTCACCTTTTTGGGTAAAGGTGGCTCCGGTAAAACATTTTCTGCTGTTTTTGCAGCTCAGGTTTGGTTTTTATTACCTTATTACAGTACAATTTTATAATGTCATTTATGTAGTACTAGTTTAAGGGTTTGTATTAGAAATTAGAGTAGGGGTTTGACTTTTTTTGGTCAGATTAGTGATAAGAAATTTATATTGGGTTTTAGAAGAAACCTTTTTGTGAATTTGTGGGAAGACTATAATCTTGAGGTCAAAGTTGAAACCTTTTGAGTTTTGACTTGAGTTATGTTAATCAAAGAGTAATAGTTATAGTCTTGCTACTTAATTTCGCGAACCAAATACATTTAGTTTTGCAAATAAGTAATGGCTGGATTGGAACAAAACGGCCTCAAAGTCAAATTGTATCTTGATATCAATTTTTGGTTGACATTAGCAAGAAGTTTGTTCACATTGTCTTACAAGATCCTGTTTACAGCATTATGCAATGGCTGGGCTTAAAACATGTTTGGTCATACATTCACAAGATCCGACCGCGGATTATATACTTAACTGTAAGATTGGAACAACTCCCGTTATTTGCAATGATAATCTTTCTGCTGTCAGACTGGAAACTACGAAAGTACGTTACTGGATTTATTCTTTTGATCTAGCAATTGTGATTTTCCATTCTGTATTTATTTACCATTCATGAAATGTATTCTGACTATAATAGATGATTCTCGACCCGCTTAGTAAGTTGAAGCAAGCTGATGCTCGTCTCAATCTGACACAAGGAGTCCTTGAAGCGGTGGGTATGTGACCATTATCATTTTCGTCATAGACTACTTATTCTTTGCATACGGTATGCTTGGCTTTATATTTCAATCAAACTGTCATTAGTGCGAAAGAAACCATAAAGCGCATAATTTCCAATACTGAACGGCTTTGGTAAATTTTGTAAAAGTAAATGCAAAAAAGAAGAATGATGGTGCAAAAACTAATTACAAACTTACTCTTTTCGTACCATTATAAAATATATATCTAAACGATATTTCATGCACGTTGTGGAGTAGGTGGTGGGAGAAGAGCTCGGTGTACTTCCTGGAATGGATACTATATTTTCAGCCTTAGAACTTGAAAAGTTCGTAGGATTTTTAAATAACAAAAATCAAAAGAATAACCCAAAATATAACTTTGATATCATTGTTTATGATGGGTTAAGCACAGAAGAAACGATAAGGCTGATAGGTGCAACTGGTAAATCAAGGTTTCAACTCTCTCTCAGTAATTGTGTACACCCACACACACATGTGCATGCATGATCATATATAAATATGATGATGACATAACCTACGTTTGTACCAGATTGTACTTGAAATACATGCGAATGCTGGCTGAAAAGACTGATATGGGACGGTTGGCCGGCCCTTCACTGTTGCGACTCGTAGATGAGTCTTTAAATGCAGGGATCAGTAGTTCTGGTCTTAATGGCAAACTCACTGGTGAAATATGGGACAAATTAGATCGCATGTTAGAGGTATCAGTCACATTCACATCTTTTTATTGACTTATGCGTCACTTATGAATAGAGAATTTGGTCCGTAGTTGACTTAAAGATTTGATTTTCGCTGTTGTTCCTGGTCATATACTGACGTCTATAATGTTTAGAAAGTAAAACTTTTTTACTTATGATGCAGAAAGGATCATCTTTTATTACAAATCCTGAGTTATTCGGGTGTTATCTTGTGATGGATGTGAGCGATCCAATGTCTATAAACTCTGCATTACGTTACTGGGGGTGTGCTGTACAAGCTGGTGCACTCGTTTCTGGTGCATTTGGTGTGACACGTTCAGGTTACGGCCAAGATCATCTAGAAACAGCTAAGAAGACATTTTCGCCCTTGCCTTTTGCATCATATCCTTCTGTATCATTTAGTGATCTTTTAAAATGGGAAGATATCATGCACAATGGTCACTGTGACGACGCACAAGAACTTCTCAATGCATCAAAAAGTGGTTCAAGTGAGTATATGCAGCCGGTGACATTCGATCCAGTGAACAAAACTGTGACCCTTCTCATGCCTGGTTTTGACAAGTCGGAAATCAAGTTATATCAAGTAAGCTAACATAATCTTAGACCAAAGTATCGTGTTGGTTAGCAAGATTTAAGTTGTTTGTCTAACTATTGAATCTTACAGTATCGGGGAGGATCAGAGTTATTGATTGAAGCTGGGGATCAAAGACGGGTCGTATTTCTACCATCTCAGATTCAGGGGAAGGTCGGGGGTGCCAAATTTATCGAGAGAAAGCTTATAATCACCATGAGGTAGTTTACAGCTGTTTTTGCTAGCAAGTCTTTAGTGAAAACTTTATTTTCATGTCCCTTATGTGCCTTGATAGTTAACTTCAGGAAATTATAAAGAACTGCCAATGAAGAGATATATACAAATTATAAAGATCTTTTTATATTATTAACAATATCGTTTGTTACAATCTTCCAGTGTCGGGTTTTTTAGTTTTTTTCTTTTGAATGGGTGGATAAAGTGTTAATCATGTTTCATTCGGTTATGCTCCTGTCTAGTATTATGGATTGAAGTTTTAGGGCCACAGCCCACAGTCGCATCCATTGGTAGAGAAAATTGATGACATTTCACTGGATTTTGGCGGCTTTTGTTTGAATCATTGGTTGCTATCAACTTCTTAGACTTGAGGTGTATGTTTTGTGAGAATACATTATGTAATACAGAATAAATCCCCAAACTTATAAAGGCAGGCACTTGTAAGTTCGGTCCTATTTTTGGCAGGTTCGGCCAAAAGTTCATAAGTTAAAAGCCTAGATAAGTGAAATGTATTACCCTTTGATAAAACAAGATTGATATACATAATAAATAGAATTACAATTGTACCAAATTATCAGGAATAACCAAAAAATGCTGAACTCAGAGCCTAAATGAGCCATGTAGACCTTTATGATTAATGAGCCCATGAGGAGTTGAAGTTGAGAAACTTTCTTAGGTGTATTCCATGTATTTACTTTACTGCATGGATAGCCTCTGCTAAGTGCTAACTCTTAAATCTGCTGAGTATCATAGATTTACTGGTTTATAGACTTTGTGTGAACGTATGAAAAGACCGGTTTGTATAGGTCCAGCGTGCTAGTTTGATCAAATTTAATAAAAATCAGATACCTAGATCATTAAAGAAGAGATTAAAGCCACTTTAACTCATGAAATAACATATGCACACGACTACACGAGCACTCAATAGTAAAACGTAATCAATACAATTTTGCTAAGAAGTTAAGCACTTGCTATCTGAGTACACAACCTTTGTTGTGGGCATACTTTGGTATTGCTTGGGTGAGACGGCAGTTAGTATCACTAAACCACAAAGCATGGCCAACCCCAGCCCCAAACCGTTAACAATTTATTTATTTATTATAAATCACTTTATTAGAAATTTAAGGGATTTATAAAAAATTATTGGGAAGCCGAGATATTATCTAGGCCCCCACTCCTTGATGTGTGTGTTTATCGCCTTTGACACAAACCATGATGGCTGATTGATGCGGCACAACGTAAACGTGTGAAGGCGGAACAAAATCAGCCATCCTGGTTTGTGTCAAAGGCGAAAGTCCCAGTCAGATAAACACACACATCAAGGAGTGGGGGCCTAGATAATATCTCGGCTTCCCAATAATTTTTTATAAATCCCTTAAATTTCTAATAAAGTGATTTATAATAAATAATAATAATAATAATAAAATAAGTAAATTACAATTAAATATAATAGAATTAAATAAATATAATAATAATAATAATAATAATAATAATAATATCGCCTTTGACGCAAAAGAGTGAAGGCCTAAATAGTATCTCCGCTCCCCTCTAATTTGTTGTAAATTCTATTATTATAATGAAGTGATGATTTAATTAAAAAAAGTAAAAAATAATTATAATTGTGAATATTAGTTTTTTTTTGTAAAACTGCAAAAATCATCCCTTGGTTTAAACATATTTTGGCAAAAATCATCCCTGTGTGTTTTAAATGACATAATTACCCTCCATAATTCGTGGTGATGGATGATTTTTGCCGAACATTTCAGCGCTCAGGGATGATTATTGCCAATAGTATCGGTTATGGATGATTAGTGCCAAAAAGTACAAACCACATGGATGATTTTTGCAGTTTACTCTTAACCAAATGTTCTTTCTTACTAGTATTAAATAGGGGGAATTAAATAAATACATAAAGCATGTATGATCCAAAAACTTAAAACTCCTTATAAATTCTATAACACGCAACAAACACATACTGGTATCACTTAAATAAGCAATCACAAACACCCCTTCAGTTGAATATTTTAAGCCCGTGATACTGACATATGGGGTTTACCAACTTACTTTAACGAGTATTTGACTAAAATCAGTAAAATAATCTTTTACCAAAACAGATTTGGAGAAGAAAACCTCTATACTTTTGTAATACTCCAGCACATAAAAATATGTATTTTTGCAATTGTATTTTTACTAAAGTGAACATAACACTTTTACATTCGTATGTGAAAATTAAAGATATAGAGATGCATGAAAATTGAGCAAAACCTGAGCTCCAAATAAGGAAACACAAAGAAGACCCATCCAAGAATGTAAACTAAAGAAGTTAGCAACAACACCATCTTCTCCTTGAAACTTAGTCCAAATCCCAAAAATCCCACTTGCCAATGCTACTCCTTGTAGCCACAAATGCACCCTTTTCTTGCTCTGTCTTGAACCAGGCAACCATCTATGTACCAATATTGCTACAAAATAAACATTTATTATTTCAAGAAAAAACATGGTTTTTTCTCACCTCAAATCCAAGAAAAAAAACATAGTACCATCAATTCATGTTAAAAAAACATAGTAGTTACTGTACTACTTGTATGATTGTCACAACTTCAAAAAATACTCTTCAAAGGTTAGATACATACCTTCTCCACTTATGAGAATAAAACCAATGACCATTAACAAAGGATGCAACACCTGTTAATCAACATGAAAAAAACATAGTACCATCAATTCATGTTAAAAATACAATCAAAATATGATAATCATTATTAACAGCACATTAGAAGGTTTGTGCATACAGAATAAATGAGGTCTCTTTGAGAGAGTGTGTGAGGAACAAAGCTTGTGGTGAAGAAAAGAGCCCAAGTAAGAACAAGAATGGTGACAAGAGTAGCAATGAGTCTGGCTAGAAACATGAGTGACAATGTTGGTTTAGCAGCCATTGCTGATGGCTGATGGTACCACCGACAGACAACTATGAAGTTTGATCTAATGAATGAAAGCTAAAGTGGCATATACAAAGGGTCCCATATATGTTTTTATTTTATTTCATTATGAGCTATATATAGTGCTATACTCCATTTTTAAATTATATGTTTAGGTCGTTGGAAATCTATTTACTATTGATACTAAAATAATTAAACACCTTACTAGATTTTTAAGATGGTCTACCTATAACTTTAAAGTTTAAACACCTTACTAGATTTTTGACCATAACTGTGATAATTCAGCTGAAGCCGTAGGTCAATACACCATGTATAAGGACTTTTTATCTTTGTTAAAAATAAATGCTTGGCATTCTTTATGTAAGAAAGGTGAGATAATAGATATATATAGTTTATGTAGAGTACAATTTATGAAAAAATAAAAACAAAAAGCAACAGCACTTCTTCATTGGAAAAAGCTTATCCACTATCTATGTTTTTAAATCTTAAATGGATTTTTCTAATATGTGCTATAAGCGCACATGATAAAGAAGGTCTCGTAGTTTACAGTGGCGGAGCCATGTACTAAGTAGGGGGGGCTGTTGCCCCCGATAAACTGGCGATTTTTTTTTTTAGTGTAAAAATTGTATTTTTATGGCCTTATTTTTAGCTTGCCCCCGTCCTAAATCTTAAATTGCCCCCGATAAGGCTGCTTAAATATCAAAAAGCTATTGAAAAGCTACTAAAAGATGCTAAGAAATTGCTAAAAGCTGTTAAAAAACTGTTAAAAAGTGCTAAAACGCTACTAAAAAGCTGCGGTTTTTGAAGATGTTTTCGGAGAAATTTTTTTTGCCCCCTATATGCCAAGATCCTGGCTCCGCCACTAGTAGTTTATATGTCACAACTTAAATGGTTAGTCAATGATTGTGAGGCTTGATGCTCATGATTAATAATGATTGCTGAACATTTAGATTGTGACCATAAACTTTGATACCTTCCTTATCATATGCCTTAGGACACATGTTAGAAAAACACATCATAAATATATACTTGTTTATTTGATACGAAGTATGTTTTTAGTACTTAAAATTACAATTTCAATGAATGATTTAATGAAATGAATCACCCATATGTGATCTGACTATCATCTTTTATCTACGTTGGTCAATGTATCAATGTATAAATTTGTGAAAATAATGTATCAACGCAACTCACATAAAGTTGAAGGAAGAAAAAAAAATCAAGAGATAATTAATAAGAGGTGTGTTCAAGTTTGATATGTTTTGGTGGTGATATTAGTTGTATTATTACATTATGTTGATTGTGAAATTTAAAGGTGTGTTGAATTCGGGTTTCACTCATAAAAACCGAAATCGAACCGAACCGAAAAAAACTTAACCGAAATTGTAACCGGACCGAATTTACCAAAATCAAACCGAAAAGAATTAGGTATTCGGTTTTCGGTTTAGATATGGATTTGGCAAAATGAAAACCGAATCGAAGAAAAACCGAATTCACATAAATATATATATAATTATTTTATATTTATATAAAAAAAACATTAAAACTCTTTCTTAATATAAATATAATATTTTTTAAACTTGTAATTTTTTTGCTAAAAATATATATTATTAAATAAATAAATAATTAAAATTATGTAATTCGGGTTATTCGGTTCGGTTTTCAGTTATGCGGTACGTGTTAATACAGTTTAAATTCGGTTCGATTCGATTCGGTTCAGTTTTACTCAGAAAAAAAAATTAACAGAATAAACCAAACAATCTGACAACCGAATCGATGAACACCCTTAGTGAAGTTAGTTGTAAAAAAAAGTGTTGTGACATTGATGCGACGAAAGTGAAGTTGATTGGGCTAACTCCTTAGTCCTTATTACCACTTGAACGAGGTTTTTCATCTCCGCTTCGCTGCGGAGCGCGAGATTTTACGTTAAGGACTAATTTTGCAACGGAACGATAACCTAAATACTATTTTCGTTTAGTAAGTTAGTCATTGAGGACTAACTTTTCCAGGTACTGATAACCCGAATGACTATTTTCGTAAATTGTTTATGAGTTTTTTTACAGAAATAGTCCTTGGGTTAGCGTTCCATTGCAAGGTTAGTCTAACTTTGCAATGGACCGATAACCTCAATGATTGTTTCCCTAAATTATGTGTCGGAGTTTTGAAAATTCTTACAAAGTTAGTCATTACACTACTACAAAAAGGGCTTTCGATACCTGTTGTACACGTAAACAAGATCGGTTTTTGCTACATGTGAAAACAAAATGAGACCGGTTGCTAAACCGGTCTCCATTTAGGTTTCAAGACCGGTTTTAGGATTAAAACACGTCTATAAATCAAAAGGAAGACCGGTTTTCGTCACAAAAGTAGGGTTTTAAAGACTAATATAGACCGGTTGCTTGGTAAAACCCGGTCTGTATTTTTGTTATTTTTTATTAGAGAAAAGAGGCTGTTTGGGATTGCTCATTGAAACTACTTGTACGTCCAATGAACTATCCCAAACAGCTCCTATAACTGTGATCAATAAGCAATCTCAAACAGCGACTACAAATCATGCATTTTGAGTAATCTTGTGTTCAATCCGAACAAAAAACTCCATTAATAAGTATACAAGTTAAATTCGATAGGTATAAATGAAATGCATTGTATGTCTTGTATCAAAGTGTAAGCTTTTAGCTAAAAACAACTAAAACAAGTTACAGCTAAAATTCGACCGAAAGTTGTAAACACTCGTTTAAGCACTTGTAGCCGTTGTTCTAAATCTCTTACAGTCTCTCTTAATTACACGAACAGTACCCTCAATGTGCAGATATCATAGAAGGCAAGAAAACTAACAGCAATATTAAGTAAAAGTGAGTTAATGAATATATATCAACCAAAAGTCAAAAGTACTCTTTAAAGAGAATTCAATGGCTTTTGATGTGAACGAAAACAAACAATAGAACACTAAGAAACTTGACATGAGGTAAAGCTAATATCACTAGCTTGCGGCATGTGACGTATGAAGATCAGCCCCAAAAATCCTATCAAGCAGTAATATGTGGAAAACTAGAAGGGGGTTGAATAGTTTACCGCTTTTTATTTTAATGTTTATGTTTGTTTATAAAAACTTAGATTCGACTTTTTGTGAATTCAATACTTGCACAATATGAATAATATAAATAAGTAAGAACAAATAAAGAAATAAGAGATAAGAGTTAGAAAGATCAAACCACAACACAAGGATTTATTGTGGTTCGGTTACGAAGCACCTCTTCGCCCTACTTCACTCCTCGAGCACCTAACTCGAGAGTTTTCTTCACTATGTCAACAAACTCCCTTATGGCGGAGAAAACCGTACACAACTTTCGCTTATATCAATTTCCAACACTAAGCTAGATGTCGAGTTCTAATCTTAGCTAGAACCAATCTATCACGACTTCACAACTTCTTCACTACTTTCACGACTTCACAACATAACTTCACAACTACTTCACGCCTTAGTATTCTTCACCACACTACTTCACTACTTCACTTCTACTTTCACACCTAACTATGACAACTTGGATGAATCACTAAGATTCAACTATACTTACAACAATCACCAAGATCTATCTACTACACAACTTTACAAGATTAACAAATGATTTAAAAGTTATGATATGGATGCAACAAGATTGCAATACACACTTGAGGTGTAATACTTCTTTAATTGATGATGGAAGTATTTTTCTCTTGCACTTGAGGAATTGAGCTTGGATCACTTGGAAACAAAGCTTTATGATTAAATGATCAAAGGATTTTAATGAGATGTGTAAGCTGTTTTTGATCACAAAGAATGAGTGCAAAAAGTGAGAAAATAGTAGAGAATAGTCTAGTATTTATAGGACATTCTGGAGGAGCGTCTACCTATGGGCGGTCCCCTTAAATAGGTGGGCGGTCCCCTTAAAATTAAGGGGGCCGCCCGTGTATTTAAGGGGGCCGCCCTAGACTAGGGGCTCCCCAGTTTGTCTTTTGTGTAGGGGGAATTTTCTGGAACTTTTCTAGCCGTTTTAGGTCCGAAAATTTGAATTTCAAAATGTTTATTTTGAATAAAACATTTCTTTTAATTGTAGAAAATGTTTTGTAATGTTTATAAAAATGTTTACAACATTTTATAAAAGTGTGAGGTTGAATAAAAATTTCCTTTGATCATAAAATGCATTAAGCATTTATTTATTCATACCTTTAAGTGATATAATTTTCGAAATGAAAATTTACTACTAATTACTTGTTTACGTTTAATTTTACATTGAACGTTTTTATATTTTGTGATTATCAAAACGTAAAGATGTGAAAAATATTAATAATGTTTTTAGGCATTATTTCTATCAACAATCTCCCCCTTTTTGATGATTACAAAATTTAAACTCATTAAATGTAAAATTATTTTTAAACAAGTATTTAGTGAGTTTTATGTCATTTCTCCCCCTTTTTGTAGAATCAAAAAGGCATCGTCGAGAATTGCTAGTAAAATCGACGGAATAAATGCTCCCCCTTGATGTGTGCTCCCCCTCGTTCGAGGGCACCAAGGAATCGAGCTATGGTTTCTTGGCTACAAAAACGAGTTAGAATAATACAAATATTTCTAACATGTAGCAAGACGGAAAAATATGGCATAATAATAATGCAACCAACATTAATCATCCATTAAAAGTAAAATAGTGTGTGAACCACACTCATGCATACATAAGGAAAATAAATAACATGCTAACATACATGAAATTTTTAAACTACAAAAAGTCCTATAACTAGTAAAGCTCCATAGGACTTGCTTGCAAAATGGTGGATGGACAATTATTTGAGAAACTAAACATAGAGTATGTTTAGTTTGGGGAAGATGATGGAGGTGGTGGATGATGGTTGTTGGTGGTTGTGAGAGCATATGTTCAAGATATGAAAACACATATTGAAGTTCATCCCTTAACCCAAAAATAAGGGTTCGGTTGTAGACACAACAAAGGCATGAATCACCATGCGCTTCGAGTAAATTCCAACCCCAATGATGGGTGGAGAAAGTGATGGTGAGTTGTGATGGACATCTAGTGTAGTAATGGGTGAGAGTGAGAGGGTTATTTCCATTGAGTTGGGTGCTTGAGTTGGAGGTGGTGGAGGAACTCTAGGTGGAGGTGACAATGGGGAGTTTAGATACCCATTGGTGGAGGGTGGTGATAAGAGAGTTGGTGATTTTGGTGTGTAGTCAATGGATGAAGATGATGTGTCTTTTGTGGATGGTGTTTTAGAGGGTGCATTAGGAGCACTTGGTGATGCGACTTGAAACTTAGGAGATGGGGTTGTAGTGTCTTATTTTGTCAAGTCAACAAAGAGTTGTTTAGGTGGTATAATTGTGAATTTAGGTTTCTTAGATGGTTTGTAAATGGAAGCTTGAGGTGATGCCATGGATGTTGATAATGGTTAATGAATGATGAAAAAGATTGTGTATTGGAGATGATCATTTGGAGGGGATTTATGGGGAGGAAATGGTTTGAAAATGGAATGAGTTTGAACTAGTTTAAGTTATTCCAAATTATGTTCGAGCATTCTGGGCAAAGATAGTTGAGACTAGGTAAAAGAGGGTCAAAAAGCAAAAGAAATATTGTTTTACCCATTATCTGCTAGGTGGTCCCCTTAATTAGGGGTCGATCCCCTTAAAGATAAGGGGGCCGCCCATTATGAATGTAAGAACCCGAACTTAAGGTCATTATTTATTTTGACTTATATATTTATTTTCTAAATTATAGAAAATTTTCTATTGAGTATTTCTGTTTTGGTGGTTTATTTGCAGCAAGCCCTATTGAGTTTTATGAGCACATTTAATCATATAACATGTAATAAACACATTAATCATGAAACCAAAGTAGCATAAGTAGTTGATTAAATAAAACAACTAAAGGTTTAAACCATCATAGCAAACAAGTACCTAAATATAACCAACACATAAGTCTTTCCGAATACATCGGATAATCACCACACAAGTTGTTAAGAACATACACATAATCAAGTTAAAATTTGTCTTAAACTATATTTAGACATCTAGCTCACTTCACTCCTATTTCTTCACTTCTTCTTCTTGCTAAACACTCCTTTTAGTGCCTTTCCAAATGACTTGAACCCTCCGCGCATCTCCTTATGCATTTGTTGTGTTTGGTTGAGCAAAGTGGTTTGTCGTTCAAAGAGAGTTTCATCGGTTTGTTCGAAAGCAGAAGGCATTTGGTAGTTATGGTAGTTGAGAGGACCAAGAGAGTTAAGATAGGTGGTAGGAGATGGAGTACATGCACGAGAAGTTTCAACATCATCATTATCATCATCATCATCGCGTTGATGAGATGACGTGCCTTGATGATGAGAAGATGAAGATACGGAATGACTTGCCTTGCCACGATCACTTCGTTAGATCTTCATAAACATGGCTGATACCTAAAGGTATCAGCCGATAGTCATTGTAAAATTACACACGGTTTGATATATGAATACGTTTCCATGACGTATCGATAAAGACGAGTTAAAAACATGCCATATGGAAATTTACGGTTGGATAGTTTTTGTTTTGGCACATTCGATTCTTTTGATAAAGAAATAAGCAAGATTGTATTGTTCTTCGGCAACAACATAATACAACATGTGAGCAAGACAAGCGGGAGAAGGTCCATGATGTCCTCCTAGTCCGAACACATTCTCTCGAATGAGTTCTTCCCATTGCTTCAATGCCGGGCTTATTTTCTTTGGTGAGAATTTGATTTTGGATTGAGAGCGACCGTACATTTATGTGCGGTCTACCCCGACACGTTCCAATTCAAGAAGTCAACGAATGTCCGTCGGGAGGAGAAGATCGTGCAATATGGTCCCCTCGGTTTTTCTTGAGAATATTCAAAAGATTCAAGGTCCACTCGTTTTGTGAAAATGGGCTTGACAGATAGTGGAAATTTTGATGATTTGACCGAATTGAGTCGAGATTAAGAGTTATAATTCATGTTGAATCATAAAAGAGATTACAAGATAGCCATAGCACCGGATTCGTACCCGTGACTTGACTATAGAAGGTATAGAAAAAACTCAGAACAATCGTTTCGTTGATTTGAAAAAGACAATTAAAGCGAATGTTTAGTAATAAACGCTCGAATATTTTTGATTTGTAGTAGGCTTGATTAACAACACAGAGAAACCTTCGTGAATGTTGCGGTTCATAGGTTTTGTAGAATTGGGAAATATAGTGAGATGCCGTGGAATTTTGGATACTTTTGAGATGTAGGATTTAGTGAGAGATACATCAGTGGTAGTAGATTTTGGCATTTTTGTCACAAAAGTCAACAACAATGTCAAAAAAATGCAAAAATAAAAAGAGTATGTAAGAAAAATACTATATGTGGAACCAAAATTACTTCGACTCTAAAAATAAAACCTAAGAAGTAATTTTTAGTGTTCCTTAGTTTATTTTTAACTCACTTTTAAGTATTGACAAATGGATACATTAGAATTGTAATTTTCGTCAATTCATGTGAAGGTTTGTTTGCAATTGCTTTTCACTAGTAAGACTTATTTTGACTCAAAAATTCTTATTAATTCGTGATAAGCCAAACGCTCCCCTTATGGGTAGAAAATCTTGTCCAATATGTCAAAATATATATGAATGATATATTTTGATGACTCCACTAGTTTTGTTATGTGTTTATAATAACGTGATAAAAATATAGTGATGGCCATCTCGACTCTAAACAATCATCCTAGGAGATGAACCAAACACTCCTTTATTTTTATAAAATTTTACTCATTGATTTGAAATATATATATATATATATATATATATATATATATATATATATATATATATATATATGTGTGTGTGTGTGTGTGTGTGTGTGTGTGTGTTTGGATAATCAATACTTGATTATTTTTAACATGTTTTAGCATTAATCAACAATGTGTAAGTTTTAAAAATACATATATGCAAAAATTCGGCCATATGTTCATAAGTATACATGTTCTTAAAATTTTGACTCAATAAGTGTTTTGATTCATCCTGTTCTAGGTTTAGTGTTCCAAAGATATGGAATCCATTATAGTATGAAATACCTGACTAAATCAAGGAAATATAACAATAATGAAAAAACCCCAATTTTGATTAAGAACAAAATTGGATGAAAGTAAACAAAAAGAAGTTTGAAAAACTTACAAGAAATGTTGTTGATTGACTTGTTAGTGAAATCCCTCTGTGAATTTTGGTTAATTGGAAATTGCAGGTTTGATTTTATGGCAATGATGATGCTATTGTTCGTCACTCAGGTAGGAGAAGAACGAAAGAGAGAAAAGGTGATGTTTGGTATAAAATTCGACTGTAAGGGGTGTTTGGTTTCGCAGATAGGCGGTCCCCTTAATTAATTAAGGGTGGCACCCTTTTTACACGGCCGGTCCATTTAATTTTAAGGGGGCCGCCATCTGAAAAAAAAATTCTTTGATTTTTGGCTAGTTTTGTGAGAATGAATATTGACAATTTTTAATTAACTCTTTGTTTAATTAAAAAATTTCTTTGACTATCTCGGACAAGATAATCATGGATGTCAATTACTAAATGATTTGGTGACTAGACTTCTTGCGAACATGATGAATTAATTTCTTCAGACGAAAAAATTAATTGATACGTTTTGAAATGGGAAATAGTAGATATTGTGGAGGATGAGAGATTGGAATGGAGTTAAGAGTTTAACAAGGTGATTTTAATAGACGTAGTTGAGGCGAGCATCTAGGTAGAAGGGAGTTTGTTTCATCCATAGTGGTTTAATACTTTTCCAATGCAAAACTAATCCTACTTCTTTGTTAATTATTATCCACTAACTCATTTTTCTTCGTCTATGTGAGTTCGTTGCCATAGAAGATTTCCATTTTATAGTGGTTCATGGATAATCCATATGAAAGAATGGTTCCTAATGAACAAATTCTTTTAAAAACTAGAAAGCCAACAAATGGCATTTCAAGTGACTACCACATTTCCTAACTATTACTAATACTAAGTATATCATATACCAATCTATAATTTACATAATTAGAGAGTGAGACATACCTTAGCCTTTAAGAGAAATTACTTTAAAATCTTCAAGGTAGCAAGCTTTAAGGATGAGGATTTATGGAAATCCTATATGAGTCCTTTAATTTGTTTGAAGAAGGCCAAAGGATGCTTGTAGATAATTAACCTTGGAAGATATGATGATTTAGCCATTTGGTCCCCATCGTTTCATGGGTCTGAAGTATTGTTTTCGAAGCATGTTTTTTTGCATTGATTCGACACATGCACGGTGAACACTTCCATATTGAGTAAACTGTTGGTGTGGATGATTCCACATTGTGTGATTAGTGTTAGAGTAATTAGTCTATCCTCGGGACTCTCCTAGGTTGAGGGTTTTGGAGACAGGATAAGAGTTTTCCTTTCTTCCGGAGGAGGAGTTTTAGACCTCATGTATGGGTTTAGTAAAATCTGACTCGGTTTAAGGAAGGTTTAAAAACGTTTACTTCATCATCACTTGCTAAAGAATTTAGTATTGTTTATAAGTATAAATTTTGTTTTTGATTTGGGTTTGATTCTATCAATTTTTCATTCGACTCGACTTCTTGACTCTTACAAAATTTACTTGTTTGGTTTCGCTAGGTGACCCTTTGGTAAAATTAAATCCTAAACCGAATTTATCTCCGGAAGGTTTTTGAGAACTTATTATTTTCTTAAGTGAGTGACTACTATCATTAAATTGATTTTGCTAGATAATTCTTTCTAAGCTTCTCAATTTTCAACCTAGGGTCGTTGACATAAATTGCATTCCTCATTTACTTCTTATCTTTTTTCTAACTAGAAAATTTTATCTTTTAGATTTAGTGCTTCCATTCTCTAATTTCAATTTTAGCTTGTTTTAGAGTTATTTATTTTTAGCCATGACTTTAGTCCTATTTTGCATAGCCTAACTATATTCACTATCTAAGTCATTTTCATCTAATGATGATTGGTCATCACTAAAGTATTCGGTTTCAGAAAGTACCTCATTGGAAGCTTTAGCCATAAGACACTTTTCGTCCTTTGTCTTCTCCTTTTCATCTTCGTCGCTATCACTCTAAGATCCTCTAACAAACGCCTTTTGATAGTGATATTTTGTAGTTTTCGGACATTCTCCGATGAGAATAATTTGGATCTCCACACTTAAGCATTTTCTTTCGCCTTTGCCATTTTTGTCGTCTTTATTTCTTTGGAATGATTTTCTTTCTTCATGTGGTTGTCTTACGAATCGTCCTCGTCTTTTGAAGAATTTCTTGAAGTCTCTTACGGCCATGGCGTATTCTTCATCTTCACTATCAGAGGTTGAGCTATCATCATCACTAGATGCCTTTCTAGCTTTCAAGGCAATAGATCTACTTTATTCTCTTTTGCTTTTGACGGTTTCGGAATCTTTCTTAATTACTCTTCATAAACCTTCAAAATTTCCATGATTTTCGGCAAGTGATTGAGTTGTTTAGATTTTTGATTTTTTCAATCGTCGTGACTTTTGCGCGCCATTTAGGATGTAATGCCCTAAGAAATTTCCTAACACAATTCTTGCTAGAAAAACCTTCATCAAGTGCTTTTAGACTAGTAATAAAAGTGGTAAATTTAGAAAAGGCAATTATCTATGATTCCTCTTCCGGAGGTCATGATAGTTCATATTGTTGAACAAGAAGATCTATTTTGTTTGCTTTGACTTGATTATTACCTTGATGAGTGATTAACAAAGTATTCGAAATTTCCTTTTTTGTGGTTTGACACATAAAAATTCTTTCATATTCTTTACATAGTAAAGCATTATAAATTACCATTTTAGCTTTATTATTAGAAAGCTTCTTTTTAAGATCATCGTTTTGTTTATGAAAAGGTACAATTTCATCCTTTTTAGTTTCGGGATTATTTTGAATAGGAGGAAAATCACCATCGGTAATAACATGCCAAAGATCTAGATCTTTTGACTTCACATAAGTTTCGAATCTATTTTTTCAATAAATAAATCCTCACGCTCAAAAGTGGTGGTCCTTGCATAGATAGCCCTACTAAATATTTTTCGATTCCATAGATCGATTCAAGTTTTTAAAATACAATTTTATTTTAAAAACCTGTTTGACGTGCTTTTTGATACCAATTGTGAAAACAGTAAGGGGGGTTTGAATAGTTGTTACCGCTTTTTTAATTTAATGTTTATGTTATTTAGTAAAACTTAGATTTTGACTTGTATGTAATTCAATACTTGCACAATATGAATAATATAAATAAGTAAGAACAAATAAAGAAATAAGAGATAAGAGTTAGAAAGATCAAACCACAACACAAGGATTTATAGTGGTTCGGTTACGAAGCACCTCTTCGCCCTACTCCACTCCTCGAGCACCTAACTCGAGAGTTTTTCTTAATATATCACAACCTCCCTTATGGCGGAGAAAACCGTACACAACTTTCGCTTATATCAATTTCTGACACTAAGCTAGATGTCGAGTTCTAATCTTAGCTAGAACCAATCTATCACGACTTCACAACACAACTTCACAACTACACAACTTCTTCACGCCTTAGTATTCTTCACCACACTACTTCACTACTTCACTTCTACTTTCACACCTAACTATCACAACTTGGATGAATCACTAAGATTCAACTATACTTACAACAATCACCTAAGTGATCTATCTCCACATAACTTACAAATTTAAACCAAATGATTTACAAGTTATGATATGGATGCAACAAGATTGCAATACACACTTGAGGTGTAATACTTCTTCACTTGATGATGGAAGTATTCTTCTCTTGCACTTGAGGAATTGACTTGGATCACTTGGAAACAAAGCTTTATGAATACATGACAAAGAATTTTTAATGAGATGTGGTGTGCTTGTTTTTGAACAGAAAGAAAGAGTGCAAAAGGGAGAAAATAGTGGGAATAGTTCCAGTAATTATAGATATCTGGAGGAGCATCCACTATGGGCGGTCCCCTTAAATAGGTGGGGGTCCCCTTAAAGATAAGGGGTCGCCCGTTATTTAAAGGGACCGTCCAGACGGGCACTCCCCAGATTTGTCCCCTTTTGTGTAAGGGGAATTTTTCTGAAACCCTCACTTTCTAGCCGTTTTAGGTTCCACAAATTGAATTCATAATGTTTATTTTTAAAAAACATGTTCTTTTAATTGTAAAAAATTTTTGTAATGTTTATAAAAATGTTAACAACATTTTAAATAAAAGGTGAGTTGAATAAAAATTTCCTTTATAAAAAATGCTTAAGCAATTTATTTATTCTACCTTTAAGTGAACATAATTTTCGAAATGAAAATTTACTAATAATTACTTGTTTACGTTTTAATTTACCTTAGACTTTTTAATATTTTTGAATTATAAAACGTAAAAATGTGAAAAATATTAATAATGTTTTTAGGCATTATTTCTATCAACAAGTTCCTCTTATTTTGTATTGTGAGACTTTATACCACAAGTCCAGAATTTTTCTTGTTTTTAGTACTTTAACTTTTACATTTGACTCTCGGATTTGACTTTGTTGTTGACTAACCAATCATATATTATTTTACTCATATACTTTCAAACATAAGAGAGTCCAACATATTTTAGTTAATAGAAGTAACTTACTTGGCTTTGCGGTGTAACAAATATGTACATAAATGTTAAACAAGATGGTAATGCCTAATGGTACTAAGAATATGCACTATATGCTAAAAGGTTGAACAAGATGATAAGGCCTGATGGTGCTAACAATACGTGGTTTACACTAAAAGGTTGTTTAAAAAAGGGGGGGGGGGGGGGGGGGGGGGGGGGGGGGGGGGGGGGGGGGGGGGGGGGTATCAGCCTAGACCAAGTAGAGTCTGCCATGCAATCTTATATAACAATATAATGACAATGATAAACCTTGCAAGTAAGAACAAATAATAACTTGTTAAGATGGAAGTCTACTTCATCATGAAGTAGGTAAGATCACTTGCAGACCTGCATTACAAAACCTGGTACAATATAACTAAATTAATCGAGTGTTAGATACTGTAGTACATAAAGCTATCACCAAACACCCTCCTCAGTTCAGTTAGTTTGATTGATGGATTCATCTACCAAAAAGACATACGTACATTTCTATATGTAGCTTTAAAAGTGAATTTGGAAAACAGATCAATACTTGCCGGTCCATCGGACTTCATTCATAGAATCCCAAAGCTTTCCCTGCCACAGCCAACAAGATGTTTATGTGACATTTGTATAAATAGCTTATATTGCCTAAAATGGGGATGCATAAACAATTTCGCACCTTAACGCAAGAAATCTAGCATAATTCCTATTAGGCATAATCCGAAAAACTATTAACAAATAAATAGTGTACATGGCATATGTGTTTAGATATGTAAGTATCAATGCTCACTTAATAATATCTATTAACAAAATTAGGATACAAGTAAATACACATAATCATTTAGCATGCACATAAAGATATTCGTCGTCGTTTTGTGTATTAGATATAACGATGTATACTTAGCTTGATTTTATTTGAAAATAAAATAGTTCCTCCCCATTTCAAAAATTAATTAAAATCAATATTTTG
Source organism: Tanacetum coccineum (assembly GCA_026074375.1). NCBI lineage: Eukaryota > Viridiplantae > Streptophyta > Magnoliopsida > Asterales > Asteraceae > Tanacetum > Tanacetum coccineum. The sequence continues at coordinate 135,821 of BQNB010000121.1, forward strand.
AAAAAAAAATACACTATTTTTAAAGATACATCACAAAAATTCCTGCGACGAAGGAAAAAAAAATGTAAAATACAAGTTTTACGTTAAAATGAAACATAACGTTTTGACCACTATGTAGTATTTTGCATTTCTAACTTATTTAAGTTTCAAATAAAGGCTTGAAAGTTCTTTTAAATGAAAGTAGACTCAATTATCTAAAAATTGGAATGTGGCACGACTTCTACGGACTTGCGGTTGATTTTGTATGATTTTTCGAAGTTTACCAAAATTTGACGAAACATACAAACGGCCCTCATAAAGGTGACAGACCTCAGATATATATGGGGGCCGCCCAAACATTTATGGGACCGCCACCAAAGACCCAAAAACATGTTTTTTATTTAAACTCATTTGGTGACATGACTATGGAACACAGGACTTTAAAAAGTTGTTCTAGCACATAAATTTCGTGTTTTAGACATCATTTCTACTCATACGACTTAGACAAATATAAGTTGACGCTTCCAAGTTCTTTTGAGAAAATTTTCTTTCAAGCTAGTATACGAAGTATATTTAATAACAAAAGTAGTATGAATCAACAACAAAACACTTTTCATATTTAATCCCCCTTCATTGGTAATTTAATACATGGATCGTACTTTATTTTAAAAACCATTTGTTTTGAAAACTAGAGGTGACCTGCTCTGCTACCATTGTGGAAACCGGAGAGGGGGTGGAATATGTTCCCTTTTAAAAACTTTAAACCTTTTGTATTACTTATTACATTACTACTCTGACGCGGTCACCATAAAATATATAAGAGCCCGCCTAATACATCAGGGGGCTACCCTATTTAAAGGGACCGCCTCCAGAAGAGGTTTTCGAACTAGATTATTTGTATCAAATCACCAATCAAGTTTGACACAATATGAGAATGTCGATAAATGATTTACACATAGTAAAGAGAAAGGTAAAAGAAAATGTAAAAGTAAAACGATATATGTAAAGACATAAGTAAAGAGAAAGGTAAAAGAAAATGCAAACCGACATAGTGATTTATAGTGATCGGACACGAAAGCTCCTCTTTGACCTACTACACACTCCCTAGGTATCCAACGCGAGAGTACTTCACTAATACAACAACTCCCTTTTTTTTTTCCCGGCGGAGAAAACCTTAAAACGTTGCTTACATATTTTCCGACACTAAGCAAGATGTCGAGTTCCATCTTCGGGTACAACCAACCCGTTATGTTTTTATGCCCCAACATAACAAACCTGTGTGTTTTATGGCCTAAACCACATAAACCGCGTCACTTACATTAATTTCTAACATTAATAGCTAGATGCTGAGTCCAATCTTAGCTAAACCAATCTAACACTTCACCAATGTATTTTAAGGCCTAAAATACTAACCAACCCACAATCAACCCATCCAAATATATACATCATTTGGATCTACACACTACTAAAGATTGGAAGACATGGACTCGATCTATATGTAACAAATGGACTAACTAGACTACATAACTTTGGATCTTGAAGATGACCGAAGTTCTTCTCTTGCACTTGAGGAAAGGAGGAAAGGATAGAAGATTTGATCACATTTAAACAAGATTAACCAAGTTGAATGATCAAAGATTTAGAGAGATTTAGTGAGATCTAGAGAGAGAAAGAACTGAAAGAAAATCGTGCAAAATGGTTATGAAAATAGTTGGAGGTGGCCCACTATTTATAGGAGCTGAAAAATAGCCTGTCGGGAAATGGCGGTCCCAGATATATTAGGAGCCGCCGAGGGGGACCGCCGTATTTAAGGGACCGCCCCGACAGACGCTCATGTTTTTCTTTTTGTGGTGACAAACTTTGTCTGGTGAAAGTGACACTTGTTTTGGGGGAAAATAGCCAGATTTGAATTTTGAAATAATTACCACATTAAACATTTCTTTATAATAAAAATAATTTATCTAATTGATTTTTTGAAAATTGTTTTGACCCATATAATAAAAAATGAGAAGTATGAAGACAAAAACCTAATACTTTGATCATATCTACAAGTTTAATGTTTTGTTTATACATACCTATAAGTGATTATGTCGGGTGCAAACAAACACAGTATGATGCCGATTGAGACGTCGAGAGATGTTGATCGTTGTATGCATTGCTGATTATTGATTTACAAAGTAACTAGCGTACCTTAACATTACATATTACAATCACATGATTTTGACATCACCAAACATAAAGCGATCGTAAAAATTAAATATCGTAAAACAGCATTACCAATATCCTCTTCGAGGCACTTTTTGATACCATATCATTAGACATAGGCATTAAGGTTTACGCCTGATTTGATCTTGCATACTTGTCGACCAGCCCTTTGTAAGTTGCCCATCTAATTTTTAAGCCAAACAGAGCAACTTCCGGATTAACAAATACCCCATTTCTAATGAAGCAGCTATTTTGTCTTCTCTCCTCCGCCATTTTGTACATGATGATAGCCCTTGTAAGAATCAAGAAGCGTTCCTTCTGAAACCCAGAGCGGATACCACCTCTAGACGAATTTCGGTAGGGTAACAGTCTTTGGAGACAAGCTTTTTTTAATCAACTACTCAAGTTTACATTTATAAAATCCTAACAACCTCAACTATTTCCTACGCAACTTAAAGAGCAGTGAACCCTAACGTTATGAGTGTATGATTGAAAAGTACGGGTGTCAACCCAAAGAACGTTTGTGGTCTCTAAATGTCTAACAGGTTTATTAATCTACCTATGAAAGCAAGTAAATAAGAGAATGTTGGAATTTTAGTAGAATTATTGCAGGATGCTTGGGTGGTAAGCCTTGCTGTCGAAAAGGGAATTGGTATAGTGGTGGACAACTAGAAAGGAAGAACGCAATTAATTACTATGATCTCCAGTGCAATGTCTTGTTGTAATCTTACAACCACTTATTTTATGAGATACGCTTAATCCTAAATAGGTGGTATCCTATTTAACTTGCACACCAAATCGGGTATTAATGTTAAGGGATCGCCTATTTGATCTAGGACGAACGGCTACAAGTATTGGTCAACTTGTAGTCAATCGTGCATGCCAAGGTCTTTGAGATCATATAGATCCTCGACTACACTCAACCTTAAATCAATACCTACTCAGGGCACAAGGATCACTTAAATGTGCTACATAAAATAATAAAGATAGCGATAAAACAACAAGATCATAACTTAATAATCAAAAAGATAATTAAATAATTAAATACCAAGAACACATTATAAAACACAATTAGTAACATAACAACAATAAATTAAACTGCATGATCTGCTCAATCAAAATAATATGGGTGATTATATTTGACCAAAATAAATTGAAGTACGATTGCAAACTGTGCTAAATTAATGCTCTCGATCCCTTAGTCGAACGCCATGGCAAACCCCAAAAGGTTTACCCTATACCAAACTGCGTACACCTTTTTCCCTTTTATTTATTGTCGGCTAAAACCACTGTGTGAACAGAATGCCTTTTTACGAATGCATATTGCATTCTATTTATACTAATAGAAAACTTTAGCCTTTATACAACATTAGCCCCTGGAGTTTCATGTAGTTTTTAATTAATTAATGAAACTTGATATCTTCTACGCAACTTTAGTCCCTGTGATGAGTCATAGTTTATGGCGTAACGGCATCGATCACGTTACGCCGTAAACACTTCTGACGCGGCATTCCATCTTCAAGTATAAAATTGGTTACGGCGTAATCTCTTCAACACTTCGCGCGGAACCCTTAGTTAAAAAAAAAAACCAATAAAATTACTTTCCCATAAAGATATTACGGCGTAACTCCTGCGGGACGTTACGCCATAATGCCTTGTCAGCACCAAATCTTCGTAATTAATAAATGATTACGGCGTAACTCTTGCGGGATGTTACGCCGTAATATCTTCTATAATGCGGTTTCAGTCGTATTTTCTTTATTTTTCCGCATCTTTTCCGTTCCAATGCCTTTTATTACCTGAAATCAAAATATTAACGAATTAAGTACCAGAATGCTATAAAGCAAGCAAATAAACGTAGGAATTTGATATGAAAAAGTATTAAATATTTAATGTTATCAAATATCCCCCTCTTGACACTCTAACTTCCCCAGTAGAACTTTGAAATAATTCACAAACAAAAATATATCTCCCTAGATTTTTAAAGAATATATGAATTTAAAAATCACTTATGCTAGAAAATTCTAAACCGAGCACCTTACGAAAGGAAAAATAAATCACACTCATACTCTTACTAATCTATGTGTTTCATTTTTGGTGATCACTCAACTGCTCAGTCATAGCATGTATTCTATCATAAGCTTGGAAAGTACACTAGTCTCCACCAACTAAAATTAGGGTCTAAACAGTCTCAAAGGCAACATGGGTGACATTGGTTTATTGGGTGATTATAAAGGGTTAGGGTAGACATGCGATACACATTTAATTGTTGTTAAGATAAAAACACGAAACAAATAGTCTAAAGTAATCCAAGGTTGTCATAACTAGCTATTGTCCGTCCATAGGTCCAAGAGTCGAAGTCTGAAAATCTGATCTTCAATATGGGCTACTAGCTTCATTCTTCACAATTATTGAGATGGCTTAAATTTGCACCATCTTTACATTCTTTTGCACATGGGTGGCTTTTTAGTTGCACCCTCTTTTCTTCTTTTTTCATTTTAAACATGCAAATGCTACAGGAGTTTATATCTTTTTATTATTTCCCCTACAGCATTTGATATTATACGCACATCAGCCCACTTAAACAACGTTGAAAGTGATGATACATGGGGGTCTTTATAAATCATAATTGATTAGTTTTCTACGAATGCATAAAATTTTCATTCCTATTTCCCCAAACCATGGACTTAAATAGCCAGAGATTTCAACACGAAGAAAAATAAAGACTACAGGGTAGGCTAAGGCGAAATGGTGTAACAAAACAATATGGTTTAAATAGGGATTGGGTTAACAATGTGATCTAGGGGTATCTTGCACTAATATTGAGTGCAACAAAGGGTTTTACACGGGAGGTCGACAAGTCAGTGTACAAGTCGGTTTTAGTTTTAAAATAGCTTGATTAGGTTAGAATAAGTGTGAGTAGCTATAAGGTTTTAGCTGTTTTAGTATTAAAATAGATTTTGAGTTCATTTTAGTTTTGACAGTTAGACTTAAGGGGTGTTTGGGTTAACATGGAAAACGGGTCAAAAATGCTTTGTGTATGGGTTGGAGTCTCAAAGTAGTTAAAGCTTAAGTATTAAGCTTGTTTTAAGCTGTTTTTGGAAGTTTTTAAGTTTCAAAATCGTTTCTTCAAAGTTTTTCCAAGACACTTTTTAAACTGTGAGATTTCAAAAAAGCCACAAGTGCTTATTTAGATAAGCACTTGGATTTTGAGTTAAGGTTTCAAAAAAGTGTGTGTTTTAGAGTGTTAAAAACAAGCTGTTAACACCTTTTGGTCTTTTGACTTTTGAGTCAAACCACCCAAGTCTTTTTAAGTAGCAGTTTTAAAAAGCAAAAGCCATTTTTCACTTTACAAGTTCAGCAGTTTTAAATGAATTTTAGAAGTCAAAAATTGGTGCACAAGTCCATATCTTAGAGTACTTAAGCTGTTTAAGCTTATTTTCTAGTTTTGAGCTTATTTGACAGCTTTTAAAAAGCTGTCAAATAAGCCCTTGATTTTAGCCTTAATCTCCCCTGGTGCAAAGGGGAGACTTTAAGCTTCCTTTTCTTAAGCTTGTAGTGTACTTAAGCCCAAGTTCTTGGCTTATTTTGAGAGCCCATAAGTTCTTAGAAAAGCCCCTTTCATTTCAGACCTTAAGAAGCTTATTTGATGGTTTATTTTTAAGCTCTAACTAGCCCTTTGACTGTTTTTGCTCAAGTTTAGTGTAGGGATTGCTTATTTTTCATGTTGGCTTATTCAGCTTATGTCATAAGCTCATTTGTGCTCCAATAGCTTATTAGGATAGTATAGTTAGTAGTTGAGCTTATTTGCTCTTTTACCTAGCTTATTTGTCCAATAGTTTAGCTCTTTTAGCCTTTTAAGCTTCATTTAGCTTTCTGTCAAACATAAGCTTTTTCCAGCTTATTTAGTTTAAGCACTTAGCTTTTTAAAGCTTATCTAGGTTAGGTTTAGATAATCCTTTAGCTTATTTTGTCCAAGGTTTAGCTTAAGTATCCACAAGTGCCAATGTCTTAGCCATTTAAGCCTTTAAGCCCACTTTAAGCATTCTGTCGACTTTTAAGCTTATTTTTAAGCTTATTGAGAGCTTTTCATAAAAAGCTGTAGTTGACAAAGTTGTTAAGCCCCACGAGCTTAACAACTTTGCTTCACAAAGTTTTTCAAAAAAAAAAAAAAGGGAAAGACACTTGGACCGGGTGAGCAAGACTCGAACCCGGTACCCCTCGATACGATCCCCCTTTTCACACCACACATACCGCTGCGCCCTTGGGTCTTTTTCGTTAAAGACTCAAGGGGCTTGATATTTAAGGGTGTTTTGGGTTTATAAGCTTATAAGCTGTCACAGCTTATTACGAGCTTATTTTTAAGCCAATTTTGTTTTTTTTATTTTTTGTAGGATTTTTATAGTGTAAAGTATTTTTAGAAAAAATTTCAGAATTTTTCGAAGTAATTTAATATTTTTTTTAATTTAATTTAGTTAAAAGTTTTAAAAATTCATAAAAAATACAAAAATTATCAAAAAAATATTTTTCTTTTTTAGAAAATTTTATTTGTCATATTAGTTTGCTAGGAAAAATATAAAACTTTGCGTAGTTTAGGGTCATTTTTAAACTTTCATTTTTTTAAAGAGCGGTCTCGGTGTGCGGGATTTTGTTTTGACTCGTTTTTGTGTCAACGAACTTCCGTTTTCGGGTTCTAGTTTTTTCATCTTCGTTATTTGTTCCCTAGAGTAGTTTAGAAGCAAAAATTTCTTCGTAGGGTCAATTTTGAAGTTTTTAGGTTTTTCCCCCTTTGTTCGGGATTCGTGCTTTCGTTTTTTAGCTTAATTTCGTAATTTTTAGGATTTTCTTAAACGTTTTTGTTTGTTATTGTTTAAATTGACCTTTCCACTCTTTCAAATCAATTTTCTCCTTCAAACTCAAATCTTCGACTGTATCGATTCTCCAGTCCAGCCTCGTTGGGGATAAACGACCCGGGAACACTCTATACTACTTCTCGGTTTCATTGATTCTGTTTCTAGACTATTCTTACTATATATATTCTATATTTTATTATATATTATATATATTTTAAGGTGTAGTCTGGAAGCGATCAGCAATCCATGCAAAGACCACCACTCTTTGAAAGCGATAGTTTTATTTATTGGAAAAATAGATTCGAGACATATGTTAAATCAAAAGATCTAGATCTTTGGCATGTTATTACCAATGGTGATTTTCAACCTATTGCACAAAATTCGGAAACCAAATTAGATGAGGTTATCCCTTTTGAAAAACAAACCGATGATCTCAAAAAGAAACTTGTGAAAAATAATGAAGCAAAAATGGTTATTTACAATGCCTTGCCAAGAAAAGAATATGAAAGAATTTTCATGTGCAATACGGCAAAAGAAATTTGGAAAACTTTGCTAATCACCCATCAAGGTAATAGCCAAGTCAAGATAATAGATCGATCTTTTGGTTCAAAAATATGAACAATTCGTCATTTCCGAAGACGAATCTATAGATAGTGCTTTTGATAAATTTAATACGATTATTACTAGTCTTAAAGCTCTTGATGAAGGTTATTCTAGTAAGAACTACGTAAGGAAGTTTCTTGTGACAACCGTGGCTTGAGCAGGTAGTCAAACTGTAGTGTTGACCTAAATAACTGTTCTATAAGTATGGCTAAGTGTTTGTGTGATATTATGTGTTCTATATGTGATTTATGAGGTTTGTGAATCAACCTAGTGAGTGTGAGAATCTCATTGAGGTGTGATTGTGATGGTGGTTGCATGAGTGCATTTCATTCACTTTTAAGTGATATGTAAATGGCTTGTGAATTTTGAGCGTTTACGTATTCTATGTGTACATATTGTGTGTAAGTAATTATACGTATACGTATTCATGTGTTAGTAATATTAGGATGAGATTAGGTTCTAGTAGTAAGGATATGAAAGAAATGTGAATTTCTATTTTTGGAAAGTGAATTTGGAAATGAAAAGTTATTTTTAGAAAGTAGTTTATAAGCAAAATGGTTTACCAAATTAGCTTAGGTTTTTATAAAACTTAAGGTATGAAGGTAATTAATTAATTAATAAAAGATAAAAAATATTTTTTTATAGATGAATAGTAAAATACGAATTTTAGTAGAAAAAAAGGGATAAAAGCCTAATTAAACTAGGACTCTAATTAGACTTTATCTATAATTAGTTGGGGGCCTATAAATACAAAATAAAATCCCATAACCCTCCCCCCTTGGTATAACCGGTCGAACAAAGAGAAAAGAGGAGAAAAAAATTAGGGTTTTTACTTTTGTGAAGAAATCAAGCTCTAAGGTAAGTTTTAATTAATCATTGTTAGTTATTAATCATTAATTCATGTAATAATTATTATGATAGAATTAGGGTTTTGTAAAATCTGTAAATTAATGATGTTTAATCATATTGCAATGATTAGGGTTTAATTAGAAGCTTATGGGTGTAATTGGTTAGACTTACTTCGCGTTAGAATTCGATTTAGATTGGGGCAGAATTTAGGGCTGTGTTGTTTGGCTGATATCTCAATGATGGTAATAGCTTTTGTCAAGTTTCCGGTATCTATGATGTAGCTCAGAGAGTCTAGTTTCCATAACATCCGGCCTCGAAGGTTTTTGAGGTCGGGAAGTCAGTCAAACGTTGGTTGCAGGAAAAGTTGTCAAAACAGTAAATACGGGTCAGATTTAGGTCAGATTACGAGGTGTAAAACCCCCACTTAAAATTAGAAATTTAGCTTAGACCTTCTACAGGAGTTTAGTTCTATGTGTCTATTAGAAATCCCCCAAAGGAGAGCTTCTGATTTGGAGTCTAAGTATGGTTTTTAGGTCAAAACTTTTTAGTGTGCGATTAGATCCGAAACTGAGTAGTTAAAAGTTTGATTTTATTTGAGGCACTTAAGAAGATAAATAAATTAGTGGAAAAATCATGGAGTTAGTAGACTCATGGTATTTAACCTGTGATTTTTGGTAGAATTTATAAAGCTCAGTAGGTTTGGTTTAAAAAATGGTAAAGTGAGGTCAAAATTCTGCGTTTTCGGGTAAATTGTAAGACTTTGAAATAATGTGTAAACGAATTGGTTAATGTCGGGCATGGTGTCGGGGTGACCCATGAGGGTAACTAAACACCTTAGACATCCATCATATGATTGTTACATGTGCTTAAGCTTTTGGCTTAGTAGCGTGTAACACGAGTTATTTTGTTGTTTAGATTTGTGCTAGTTGTTTGTGAAGCTTTTTGTTGGAATCTTTTGGAAAGCTAAGCAAAGGTGAGTTTCATAGCCCCTTTTTCTCATGTTATTTTGGGGTGAGAATGATGCTTGTCTTGTTGTCGTGTTAAAATGTTTTTAAGCTTGCTGTAGTTATGTGTATTGGATCGTGGGCACGTTCTGTCCCGTTGTGTTGCGATATGATATGTTTAGTATTGTGGATCATAATATGCAAAACGAGGTGTGACAGATTGGTATCAGAGCCTTTGGTTATAGAGAACTAGGTGGTTGAGCCTAGACTATAGCTTAAGGGTCCCTCATATAGTTGCATTTTAGGGCATAAGTGTTTATGTACGTATATACCGTATGTTCCCGCTACCTAAAAGCTTTAAAATTCTTTCTATTTTGAATTACTACTATATAATATGAAATATATACTTTTTCATTATGGGGATCTAATAGTATATACCCCTTTGTTATTGTTTTAGTCATGTCTTCCCCTACCCCTAGGAGATATCGTTGGGAGATTGTTTACCACACTGGACCTGCGGAGTTGGGTGACTTTTGAGAGAGAAAAGTCAAACCCAAGCGAGGCCCAACATAAGTTTATTTCATTTTCTACCTCGATGCGTTGCTATAATCGAGGATTGATTTTATATTTTTGGGTCACGATGTGACTTCTGTTTCGTTTGGTCGATTGGGATTTTATGGTTCGTTAGATGGATTATCATGTTTGAGTTATATTTGGATTATTATTAAGTGCTATGTGGTAGATGTGTATTATCATTGAGATGTGTGGTCTTGGAAGTAAGTACACGTGTGAAAAAGGTGCAATTATAATTATAGGCGCGAAACATAATTATAAAGGAACACACGTGGGACTTTGTCTTTGTTGCAATTGATTCATTGTTGCTTGTATGTATTATGTTAAAAAAATGGATGGAAGTCTGGCATAGTTGTGTAGAGGTAGTGTATATGTGATCGTGGATCCTGTTGAGGATAGTTGTATGGTTAGAGAATTCCTCTTAACCGATCTTGGGCGTTTATATCTAGGCTTGAGGTTGCGCTAGATGGTAAGGTTCCCTTTCATCTATCGTTTGCGGATACATCGGATACCTGTTGGTATTGTCGTCGCGATTCTTAAGTTGGTTCGTTAGCTCGTTGTTCGTTGAGATATCCAACGAGTGTGTTGTAATCTAGGGTGGTCATCTTAGAACTGGTGTTTTATGTTCTCCGTTTGGCATTTTGATTGTTTTCCTTTGTCTTAAGGTGACGATACTTTTTGGTTTGGTTCTAAGACCGTTGTATGGATGAGTTCTTATGGTTTGTTTGGTTTGCAAGAGTTTCTTGTCGTGTCGTTTTCAAGGTAAATATATTCTTGGTTATTTGGAATTTCTTAAGGTATTTTGGAGTCTATTTTGCTATCATGATGTTTTTTTTGTGAGTCATAAATTCCATTTGAAAGTAAGTTTGTTGTAGTCGTACATATTGTTTTAGGTGTTAAAAAAAATTCTTTTTAAAAAAAATTAATTTAAATAAATGCACACATTTTTTTTATAATCATCTTTTTGATTTCTTTTATGAAAACCTAATTAAAATAAGTTATGAAAATGTATGTAATTTATTTTTACACTTAAAATTATTTGCATTATTAATAACGGGGTGATTCATATTTTTTAAAATGATTGGTTAGGTTATGAGGGAAAGTTTCTTGGTAAAACACTTGTTTTGGTACAAAGGTTCTTAATCTTTTAATTAATGGGTCGTGGTACGTGGTATTATTCGTTGGGGGTGTTTCTAGAAATCGTTGATGTGTTTGTTAGGTCGGAGGTTCGTTCTTCTTGTCGACGTTTACATTCGGTTGATTTTTTTCTTTTTGGAATCGTGTGATTTTTGGGTCCATACCAATTGGTGCATGTGAAGTTTGAAATTTCCTCATGGCGTGGTGCTAGTGCTTGTTGTTTAGGTCGTATCTTCTGGGTGGTTGCGATTGTTAGTAGCGGAAGAGAATGAATTATTCGCTTGATCCCAAGTTGGAATTTAAGAGAATTTTCTGTTTTACTTGTGATTTAGTACCTTCTTCGTTATGAGCGTGTTGATTGTAGTCATAGGAGAGAATTTGTTGTTGACTGACATTAGGCTGAAGATGGTATGCCACGAGAAGAAAGTTAAAATGCTTGGTATTGGAGGGAGAGTGCTTAAGGTTCGTGGAGAAAACGAACTAAAGAGGATACGAGGTCTCGTAGGAGTACCAAGGAAGATGAGTTGAGATTATGTGATATCTTTGTAGTATGTGAGCCCTCTAAAGTGTTCCTAAGGAATTAGTAGGTTTTACCCCTCGTCGTAGAATAGGATTTCGTATGGAATTAGTACAAGGAGCGACGCCGATTTGCGAAGGCTCGTGTCGTTTGACTTTTTTTAGAAAGGCAAGAGGTGTGGAACGATTGCAGGAGTTGCAAGGTGAGGGTTGGTTCGAATGGTAACTTGTTGTGGGAAGCGTCTGTATTGCTTGGTAGGAAGTAAGGTGGGTAGTTTGAAATGTGCATAGATTATCTCGAGAAGAGTGAGATAGAAAATTCGTATGTGATGTCACCAATGGAGGGTGCACGAGGATGACGTAGCTAAGACTGTTTTTAGGATGCGTAATGGACACGTTGAAGTTACGGCTATGCCTTTTGGGTTAACCAATGCACCAGCGGTTTTCATGGAGTTAATGAGCCGGGTGTGCATGGCCGTATATAGACAAGCCAGTTAACGTATATATACAAATGATATTTTAAACCGACTCGAAGTCTAAGGAGGAGTACGAGTCGCACGTGAAGATGATCGTGGAGTCACTGAAGGAAGAGAAGATGTACGTGAAGTTTTCCAACAACGTGGAAGCGGAGCAAAGAGGAAGCTATCTAGATGTGGAAGGAATCAATTGGGTAATGAGCCAATCTTGGCATTACCGAAAGGAGCAGACGATTTCATAGTATATTATGACGCGCGAAGTAGGGATTTGAAAGCATGTTTGGAAAAAGGGAGAAGGTGAATGCTTGTACGTCGCGACAACTGAAGGTTCTTATGAAGGATTGTATGACTAACGTGGTAGGTTTTGCCATATAATGCTTGAGGCATTAAGTGAACGAGACATGCAGAGTAATCTATACGGATCATGAATGTCTCCAACACACTTTTAATCGGAAGGATTGAACATGAGGCAAAGATGATGGATGGATGTTATTTAGTGAGTTTGATTTCGAGGCCAAGTACCATCTGGGAAAGGCAAATGTAGATGTTGTACCGTGGAATAGGAAGAAGGAGTGAAACCAAGAATGAGTTCGAGCTAGATTTACGACAATCCGATCTAGGTTTGAGAAAAGGATGTTGGTGGTATAAGATAAGATGTCCAAAGCAAAGAACGCGTCAACATAAGATGTTGCGTGGCTTGGCCCAACGAGTGTGAAAAGATGGAGAGTGGTTCATATTGGTTAGACAAGGTTTGGACCTCCATTTGGAGAGATGTAAGGACCTTGGCTATTGAAGAGGCGTATATGACAAAGTATTCTATCCATCCTGGAGCGGATACGGTGTTGTGTGGTTTTAGGTTAACTAATCGATGGTTGAGTATCAAGGGTCTTTAGGATTGTTGCTACAACCTGATGTAACATTCCGTATTTTCAGGTCATTTTATGACGCCATTTATTTCGTCATAATTTCACCATTTATTTTATTTTAGTTTCGTACGCATTTACTTTTAATTCTTATTATATAATTAAATCGCGTAAACTAAAAATCAACAATTAACGTAACAGACACCAAACGAATTAAATCACAATAAGGAGCGATTGGATAACTCTTACGATTTTATATTTAGAACGAGTTAATTATTACTCCAATTGTTACTTATAGCACACACTATGCACAAACTCAAACTCATACATGTTAAAAATTAAAATATGATCCTTCTTATATCTTTCTAGGTGACAATGCCGCGAAAAACATCTGAAGACTACAAAAATACTAGAGACTATATCCCTATAATTTCATATCAATTCCGCCCTCCAATAAGAGAAAAAGTAAGAAACCTTGAACAACGTTATATTCACGAGGGTCGGGTGGTTTTTGATAACTTTACGGATTTAAACTATGTTCGGTCTTTGTTTGAGTTCATCGAGTTTGAGTGTCTTCTTGAAATCAATGAACAAGTGTGTCCACGCTTTATTCTTGAGTTTTATAGTCATATCTTTTTGAGTATTCTAGAAGGTGAAATGTTTGTCGAATTGTTATTCAAATCACTCTTTTTCTACACTCTTAAGAATTTTGCTCAAATCTGGTGTACCCATGTGAAGGAGTGGGCGTGTGACCTTTACCGATAGATAGCGACTTGATGAGTTGGCATATGGTGTCCCTTCGGATGGTCCATATCAAACCAACCCTCCTTCCATCGAGGACATCATTTCGTCTATTCGAATTGATCGAGAAGGACAAGTCTGTCGCATCTCCATGAGGAAAGAAATTTGATGTTCTTGAATATCAAGTTCTAACTCGAAATTGAACCAACTTTGAACCTTTGGAAGAAATTATTCGGAAAAACATTTTCTGTTCTGGGGGGAAATCGGATCATGTCCCGCATGTCCTTGTTTTAGCTTTATGTGTTTGTACACTCCAAAAAATTCACTCTTGCCTACTATATGGCAAACAATAGAGTGGGTCACTAAGCACGCTAAGTTTACTGTCTACCAATGGTAAGCATTAACCCGCCTTGTTACATTCATCATGATTGAAAAATCCCAATTAAACAACGAGTCCTATGTCTTGTACGATCATGTCATGACTCCTCTTGCCGCCAACTAAGAGCAAAACCAAGAAGAATCATGAGCATGAGAAGAGGTCCGACATACCACTTCTTCTTCTCCACCTTTGATCAACCATCCTCATCTCATCTCAACGATGATGATGACTATGGGAATGACGAAGGGACCTCGCGTGCAAGCACTCCTTCCCCCATTCGTTATGTAAATTCCTTAACCGATCAAGTTCCTCAAGTCTTTCAAAACCACATAACATTAACCCTCACCTTGAACCATTTTACACTCGCCAAACCGAAATCATCAACCGACAAGATACAAAAACGATATGAGCAACGTGGCGGAGTAGGTCAAATCAGAAAAGTCTATAGGAGGTTGTGGAGGAACATGAAGAAGTACGCTGAGGAAAAAATGTGCTTTATACATATTATCTATATTATTTACTAATCTATTATATTATCCTCCTTGACTTATGCTACTTATTAATAAATAAGTACCATAGTATGGGCAACTTAGCTTGCCATGGATGATCTTGCAATTTTATCATTCTAAACCAATGTTTGCATGCACCTTGATAAATTTTGGTTATGTTTAATATATTATGCATGAGTATGAACTTGTCAATTTGTATGCTCTTTTGAATTGAACTTAGAATGCTTAGTACTACATGTTTGATTGTCATGGGCTTTAAGATTATCATGAAGAAAATAAATTGATTGCAAAAACAGGAAATATATTCGTAAAGATTTTAACATAAAAACTAAAAAAATTTCCTCACTCCAGAAAACGATCCCCTTAAATAGTGCCCCCCCCCCCCCAATATATTTGGGACCGCCGGGTATTTAAGGGACCGCCGTCAAAAGGTCACGAATTTCTTTACTGTGACCTCTTGATTTTCTGTGCAGTTGACCACTATCCCATCTAAGCCTAGCTGATTTCTGCTTTTTGATAAACATAATTTGGAATCTAAATTTTCAAACCCCATGCCATTCTTCTTCAATCCCGTCTCTTCCACCTAAATCATTGAACCTTCTCCTACCCTTTATCATCTTTCATCTTCCTCCACACATAACTTCTACCATGAATTCCACAAATGCTTCTTCTTCAAACCCCTCCAAGAAAATCAAATTAACTATCATTCCTCCTAGACAATTGTTTGTCAACATCTCTAGTGATGAAGATGTCACCACAACACCTTCACCTACAACAACTTCTTCATCTCCAACTCCTCTAAATGCACCATCAAAAACTACATCCACTAATCAAACATCATCAAGTCAAGAAAACACATCTTCTTCCTTTCACTCAAAACTTCAAATCTCACCACCATCTTCACATGAACCAACTTCTCCTCATCAATTGAACCCTTTCATTGAAAACATCTTGGATGTCCCTCCTAGGCCTTTAAACCCTCAACCACTTCAAAGTCATCATTCCTTGGATATCACACTCTCTTTGTCTCTAATTACTCCTCTTGATCACATTCTTGACACTCCATCACCACCATCTCCACCATAACCTCACCACCCTATCATGGTCATCTCATTTTCTACAACTATCATGACTATCATGGCTCCACTTGTATTTGTTGTTTCCACAATCGTAACCTTCACTTGAACCTTCGAGATGAAATGAACATTATGTTTTCTCATCTCGAGTATCTTATAACCACCGCCTTGACAACCTATTTTCCACCTCCACCTTAAAAATCTTTTGCTTTAAAAGTCATTCTCATGAAGTCAAGAATCATTTACTAGTCTTATCTATAACTCATGAATCTTCTAGGATTAATGTACTTTTAGACTCATGTTCACCTATGGTGTTCTTAGATGCTTTAATATTTGTATTTAGTTATGATTATCTCCATGCTTGTATCATCATATATATTGTCCTTGTGACGATATATGATTTCTTTAATGAATTTAAATAACTTTTAATATTATAATTTCTTAATATGTAGATTATAATGAGAGAATTATTTGTCTTGTTATGTTGTTTGCACTTGAATCTCCTAATTTGTTTTTGTAGCAAACTACTTATTATCAAGATCGATCCTGGTGCCCGTACAAGGGGGAGCATACACGAGGGGAGTCTTTAATCGTCCATTTCTTTCTTTCTACTACAAAACGAACTGATCAAACCCATTTGGATTCGACCAAAAGGGGGAGAAAATAGAAATTTAACTCATTAATAATATATAAACTTTTATTTTTATACTAAATGAGTTTATGTTTTGTTATCATCAAAAATGGGGAGATTGTTAATACAAATAATGTATAAAAACGTTATTTATATTTTTCGACCTTTCGATGTTTTGATAATGACAAAATGTGAAAACGTTTACGATAAAATTAAACGTTTATAAATTACTAATCGTAAAATTTCATTTCTAAGATTAATCACCTAAGGTATGGATAAACAAATCATTAAACATGATTAGTGATCAAGAAAATAATTTTTCTTTCCTAAACCTTACATTTTTACAAAAGTGTTTTTATAAAAATATAAAAACAAAATATTTATTCATTAAAAGAAATGTTTTATTAAAAACATAAAATTTGAAATTCAAAATTTCCCCCCAAAATGGAAGGTTCTAAATCAGATACAACCTTATATATAAAGGACCGCCGGGACCGTCGTCAGCAACGGCTAGATTTTTTTTGTCCCTATAAATACTAGGCCACCCTATCTGAAAAACAGAACCTCTTGCCACAAATTTTTTCAGATCTATTTTTTCTCTCTTCTTCTTTTCTTTCTAAACACATATCTTGATCACTAACATACCTTGATCTTGTTTCAAGTGATTAATTCTTTCCTTCCTCTTTCTTCCCACTAATCATGTGCAAGAGAAGAACACTCGTATTCTTCTACTACATTTGTTGTCAAGTGCTTCTTTCTCTTCCTCCTCAAGATCAGCATATATTCATACATGTAAACTTAGTGTTTTGTGTAAATTAGAAAAAAATTGTGTTTAGAATCCAATCGTGAAAATTGTGTATTGTGTTATTTTGGATAGAGTGTCAATCCAAGGGTAAATATATCTTGTGATGTAATAAAGCACTTAGTAAAGTAAGATTGTTCTAGCTAACATTAGGACTCGACATCTAGCTTAGTGTCGGAAAAGGAAGTAAGCGACGTGTAAACGGTTTACTCCGCCTAAAGGGAGCTTGTTGACATAGTGAAATCTCGAGTGGAGTACTCGGGGAGTGGAGTAGGAACGAAGAGGTGCTTCGTTGTCGAACCACTATAAATCTTGGTGTCTTGGTTTGATCGTATTCTTTCTTTCTATCTTTATTATTAATCTTACTTTGTATTATCATTAGATAATTTAGTTGTGATTCATATTGTTGATTGATTGACATATAACTCGTATCAAACATTTTTAAGTAAAGTTTTAAAAACACCAATTAACCGGTAAACTATTCAACTCCCCCTCTAGTTTCCTACACAGGAGCTGATGTGTCAGCTCTTCATTGGTCAACAGGTAGCATCCTTGTTTCCTCAGGAATTGACCAATCATTTGCTGACCAATCAGGAGCTGACACATCAGCTCTTGTCCCCTCCTTATCATGTGCCCCTGGGGCACATATTAGAAAAACCCTTGATTTAAATAATTGAAATTATTGTAATGCTTTTTGTTTGTTTGTTTGTGTTGTTGGTGATTTTAGTGTCATCACTTATATTTTTTGTAATTGTGATCTACTTGAGATCAAGGGCTTAGTCAAGTTAAGTTATAGTCGAGTTTGGAGGTGCGGAGTGCACACTCGTACTAGCTAGCTAGATGTCGCCAAAATAAGTGCAGGGGTCAAGGGGGCTGCTCCCCTTTACGGGGTCAAAGGGCAGAGCCCCGTGCTGGGGTCCTGCTGCCAGGTCAGCGGGCGGGGGTCGGGGGGCGCCCCTTGTTGTGTCTGGGGGCAACGACCCCAGCAAGGTTCGGGGCAGCACCCCGACCCAAATGGTATATCTAGTGCTCCAAATGGATTATCCGTTTCCTTCCAACCAGTTTTTCTCTCCAACCGGTTTTTCCCAAAAGTCACAACTTTTACCAACAGTTTGTGGCCCTACCAGCCAACGGGCGCGCCAATAACGAAAGTAAACTAACTTCAGTTGGGTTATATTAACAGTTTTGATCTCTTCTAAACAGAATATACATAACAACTTTCTGTGTTTTGCT
Organism: Tanacetum coccineum; assembly: GCA_026074375.1. Taxonomy (NCBI): domain Eukaryota; kingdom Viridiplantae; phylum Streptophyta; class Magnoliopsida; order Asterales; family Asteraceae; genus Tanacetum; species Tanacetum coccineum. The sequence goes on from BQNB010000121.1 coordinate 154,190, forward strand.
TTGATCTCTCATGCCTTAGAGACAAAGTGTTTTTCTCTGAATTATCCAATTGAGGATTTCGTGTAACCCGAGGCATATAGGGTCGAAATACTTTAATCTGAAAGTGATCTCAACACGATTTAGAGAATATATCAGGATAGTTTGATTATTACCCACTCACAAACACACCGAATTTCTAACATGTGTTTGTGTTATAACATGTCATTTATGATTTGTTAAACACAGTTTACAATTAATAAAATGAAGTAGTATGACTAAACTAGGCCCAACTCAAAACTTCATTTATAGCCCAAAACACATATCAGCCTTAAAACACTCAAAGCCAAAAACCCAAATTTCATCCTAACATCTTACTAGGGGTGTGCAAGAAACCGAAAAACCGAACCTAAACCGAAAAAAACCGAAGAACCGAAACCTAAAAAGCCGAAACCGATTGAAAAACCGATGGTTCGGTTTTCAGATTTTGAAAAAACCAAAGTTTTTGGTTCGGTTCAGTTTTAGCATTAATAAAAACCAATATAAACCAAACCGATCTTTATAAACATGGGAACAAAAATAAAGTTAATCGAAGCTAAGGACATGAAATATGCTCTGCTAGATTAACTATATCATGTCGATAACAACTTTTGTTTTAAAATATGCTTCATGAATATGCCATTAAGGACACATAATAAGTTCTCTTCTAGGAGTTTTTTGTGTTTATTAGGTTTTTATCATTTTATTGTGATGCTTTATAACACATAAACATTTTTTTAGGATTATATATGGTCATTTATTTTATATTGTCATTGTTATGTTTTTGGTTTCTCAATATTTTGATTGTTTCTTTAAAGCTTTTTAGGTGTTGGTTTATGGTATATTCCAAATCGACTTTGTAAAAGCAAGGTCGATAAATCATATAGAAATAAATGGCGTGCAATTTGGAGAGTTTTCTAATGCCAATGGTATTACTCATAACTTCTCGGCTCTACGCACTCCTCAATCAAATGACGTGGTTGAAAGGAAGAATAGGACACTTCCAGGAACAAGATTAGAACAATTTTCAAGTGGCAAATCGTTACCACAAAAGTTTTGGTGTAACACCGTAGATACTTCAACATACATTCTTAACCGAATCCTCATTAAGTCATTCTAGAAAAAACACCTATGAACTCTTAAGAAGGAGAAAACCCACACTAGATTATTTTAGAGTGTTTGGAAGCAAGTGCTTCATTTTGAACACAAAAGAATACCTTACCAAGTTTGACCCAAAGTCATACGAAGGTGTCTTTCTAGGTTATTCTCAAAATAGTAAAGCCTACATCGTCTAACCAACGCACTAAGAAATACGAGAATCATTTAACTGATATATTCGATGAAACTCCTCCACCCTCTAAGACATCACCGTTGGTGGATGATGACTTAGATGAGGAAGAAGCCATTAAGGTCACCGAAAAGAAAAACCTAAAAAACAACATTGAGGATGAAACATTAGAAATTGACGAAATAGTCAATATTAAGGAATCTAGGAACCATCCCTTAGAAAAGGAGTCAATAGGAAATCTTAACCAAAGAACTCCTTAGGACACAAAGGCCCAAAACAAAGTAACTTTTATAGTATTATTTCTACCATAGAACCTAAGAATGTGAAAGAAGCCTAGGAGATGAAAGTGGAGATAGACGCTAAGTCAAAGAAGAATTGAATCCATTCATTGCAAACGACATTTAGGTAGTTAGTTCCACAACCTAAGAAATATGACAATTATAGGAACTAAGTGGGTATTAGAAATAATTTAGACGAGAATGGTGTTGTTTCTCGAAATAAGGCTAGATTAGTTGCTCAAGGCTACAACCAACAAGAGGGCATCGATTATGATGAAACTTATGCTCCGGTTGCTAGACTTGAGTCAATTAGAATATTAGTTATCTTATGCATAGATTTTTAAACTATCCAAATGGATAGTAAAAAGTGCATTCCTAGACTGTTTTATATAAATAGGAGGTATACTGGCATAACCACCGGGATTTATTGATTATCGAAAAACCGGAACATGTTAAAAATAAAAGAAAGCTTTATATGAGTCACCCCCCCCCCCCCCCCCCCCCCCCCCTCTTAAAAAAGCACCCAAAGCTTGGTATGACAGATCAAAGGCCTTTCCTTATATAAACATGAATATTAAAATGGAAATAAAGATAAAAACTCTTTATATACTAAGAAGAAAAGTTCAAATCTCATCATTGTTCTAAATATATGTCGATGAACATTATATTCGAATCGACTGTCAGCACAAGTGTGTATGAATTTTCCCTAATCATTGCAAGACGAGTTCGAGATGAGCATGATGGTGAACTTAACATCTTCCTGTGTCTACAAATAAAACAAATGGAAATTGTAAATTCTTTAATCAATCTAAGTATATTAAAGAAATGCTTAAGAAATTTGGTCTAGAAGATTCTAAACTAATGAAAACCCCCATGTCCTCCGATACTAAACTCACGAAAGACGAAGAGTGTGAGTCGGTAGATAGTACCAAGTATCGAGGCATGATAGGTAGTCTATTATACCTAACGGCAAGTAGGCCCGATATCATGTTTAGTGTCTGCCTTTGTGCCCGCTTCCAAGAGGCTCCCAAAACCTCTCACCTTGAAGCGGTTAAGCGTATCTTCCGATACATTAAAGGCACTACGCACTTAGGATTATGGTATCCTAAGGGGACCGACATAGAAACTGTAATATATGCCGACTCTAATCATGCGGGAGATTATGTTGATCGAAAGAGCACTAGCGGTATTTGTACGTTCGTGGGATGTTGTTTGACATCTTGGTTCTCGAAGAAACAAACCGCTCTTGCTATATCCACTACCGAAGCCGAATACGTAAGCGCCGGAAAGGCATGTCAACAAGCACTATGGATGAAACAAGCTCTCATCGACTACGACGTACGACTCGACGACGTTCCCATCATGTGCGACAACAAAGGCGCGATTGACCTTAGCAAAAACCTGGTGCAACATTCTCGTACCAAACACATCGAAATACGTCACCACTTTCTTCGTGATAATGTCCAGAAAGGACATATCTCAATCGAAAAAGTGCCGTCCGTCGACAATATCGCCGACATTCTTACTAAACCCCTTAAACGTGAATCGTTTAACTATCTACGTCTCGGTTTAGGAATGATGGAACACATTCCATAAATCATATTAAGAACGCTTCTTATTCTTCTGTCTCAATTCTAGTCCGTGTTCCATTCCGTGTCGTGATAACTTAAATACTTCATCCGAAGTACTTTAAGCATGTTTAATTCGCGAAATGCAATTTAAAATGTCACTCCTCTTCGCAAATTTTTTGTCAAAATCAAGTTCAAAAACCCTCACTGAGGGTGGCCCCATATAGGCGGCCCCATAATATATTTGGGACCTCTAGGATGACAAGGGACCGCCACCAGAAAGATAGAAATAATAACACTTGAACAAAAATTTTCAAAACTGAAAAACAAACACTCCCTTTCTTTCTGCCATTGATGACCAAGAACACAAACCCACCAAATCTCAGAAATCAATCCTTAAAACTTCAATTGAAGATCAAACGTGTGAATACAAGTGCAATTACTCATTACTGATTGGTCTAAGTCCCGATTTAACCCAAGTTGCTATTTGCCCGAATTATCATGAACCATCAATCTTTGTGAGCGCGAATGTTATGGATAGATCTATCGGGATTGACAATCCCTGTTTGTCTTGGACTGACATTAGTCAAGCAAACACAGTTTCATTTGAGTCAGACTACGGGTGTCCCGAGTTAGACACCTGCAAGGGCATTTATTTATTGTCGGTATATGTTAACGCTTCGGTGTCATGAGCTTAGACAATAGTAATGCAATTTATATGACTTTGTATATGTTATATTGTCATATGTGGATGAAATCTTGTGATGCACAAACACTACATATCTACTCAAACAAACCTATGAACTCACCAACTTTATGTTGATACTTTAGCAATTTTTTTCTCAGGTATTAAGAATGAAGATGCTATATGAAGTCTCATGCATTGCAGTCATTTTCCGTTATCTGAAGATCACTTGTATGGTCTAAAAACAATGTTGTATTGTCTATTTTTATGCTTCCGCTGAATGTTCAAACGATTTATCATTTCCTAATTCAAGTGATCAATTTTCTTAAAACGTCTCATATAGAGGTCGTTTTGTATTGCTTTAAAGCATGATAATCATGAAGTCACGCCCCCTCGGTTGCCATTATACTCTGATATTTTGGGGGTGTGACAATTCCTAACATCTCAAAGATCATCAATTGTAAGTCTTTTCACATATTTTCTTTCGATTTGAGTCTAAGGTTCATGATGAACACTAAAAATTGAAATTGGGTATTTTCCATTTTTCTTTCAATTTTGTTCAATTAAAACCACTAGGATACAATGTATAACTAATATGCTTCCCGTAGATATAGGATTTGCATACATTGATGAAGTTTGTTCGAAAAATATATTTGAACCAAAACCCCAATTTCATCTTACAAATCACTCACGTTAGGAACACAATAAAACTGTTGTTATGCATTGTTAATCCAATTCAAAAATGTTTTTAAACACATGCATAATGATCTCATGAACAAATTTCAAGATACATAATTCATATGTATTTTTTGACTTGTTTGGTTGAGCAAAATCAAACTAAGGAGCGTTTGGGTTAACTCTTAGGATTTAATATTTAGGTCGAGTTAATCATTACTCCACATTTGTTGCATATAGGCACACACTAGGCACAAACTCAAAACCTCAATACATGTATAAGAAATTAAAATATGATCCTTCTTATATCCTTCTAGGTAACAATGCCTCAAGCTACCAGTCTTGATCATCAAAAGACACGAAACTACATACCCCTAATATCAAATGAGTTTAGTCAACCCTTACAAAACATAATTGCTAATATTGAAAAATGATACTTCCATGAGGGGAGAGTTGTAAGTCCAACCTCAAAAATATGAGTCATATTCGTGCTAAGTTTGAGTCAATCAGGTTTGATTGTTTGTTAGATATTAACGAACAAATTATACCTCGCTTTGTTCTTGAGTTTTATTGTCAACTCACTTTTAACTACAATCCTGAGGGTCAATTCATTGTCAACTTCGTAATTCAAAATAAGTCATTCTCCCTCACTCTTGAGGAATTTGGTTAAATTTTAAAAATCCCATTCAAAGGTCAAGCCTCTATCACCGAAATGTGGTCTCTTGATTATTTGTCGGTAAGTGTTCCAAGTAGAGGTCTTTATAAAACCAAACCTCCATCTCCAAGAGTCATTAAGTCTTTTATTCAAGTTCCTCGACAAGGTCAAGAGACTCGTACCAAAAATAAGAAAACGGTTGTCGTAGGTGAAAATGAAATTTTAACTCGAGAGATTCATACTCATATGAAACCTTGGGTTGATATTATTCGTGAAAACGCCATTTGTCTAGGAGGACATAAGGATCATGTCTCAGCTTGTCTTTGTCACATGCTTTATTGCATTGAAACATCCACTCCGTATAACCTAGCATTTTTCATTCTCAAAAGAATGGAAAAGACTCGATTCAAACCAAAGGAACTCTTGCCTTATGGTATGCTCTTGACTAGGTTATTTAAACATGTCGTGTCAGTCTCTCCTGAGCTAGTTTTTGATCAATATCTCTCACATGATCGAGCCATGCATCCGATCGCTCCTCATTTCGAGCGAAAGACACGATCGGATCGTGGCAAGAAAAGACCTCGTGAGCAAAATGCTAGCTCCTCCTCCACCATTCAAAATCATCCACCCTCATCTACTCCACTTGATCTCATGGTTGATGAAAGTGACGATGAATCACTTCACTCCAATTCTTCTTCTCCTTCTCAACAATTTTCCTCTTCATCTAATGTTGATCCTCAAGTCTGTCAAAACCCCTCTCATGAAAGCCATGACTTGAACACCCTTTTATCCGAAACCATAACTTTTCAAACTCAACAACGGGATGCTCACCGAGAAGGACTAACGTCAATCAGACAAACTCTCAAGAACTTGATGGGAAGAAGAAGGAAGTAAAGATATTGGCATAATTTCTAAGAGATTATCACTATTATTATTATTATCCTTCTTATCTAAAACATTATGTCTTTTTCATTAGAACTAGAACTATGCTTATGGACTTTCGAATGTTAGGATGATCTTTAAAATAGTTTTGCCATCCTATAAATGCCTTGCTAGTTGACAATTTGTGCTCTTATGTGAATTTTATTAAGGATTATTCAAATTGCTTGCTTAAGATTAATGATTGATGCATTCTTAGTTTAGAATTACTTGATTTTTGACTAATATGAGATGTGATACTTCTGTGGGAAATTACTGAAGAAAAAAAATTCTCTAGAAAACGACCCCTGAATTCACCTGGCGGCCCCTTTATCAATCAGGGACCGCCAAGAAATAAGGGGCCGCCAACAGGAGGGAACTTAAATTTTAAATTTCTATCTTTTTCTGTATTTTTCACCACCCTAGTCCTAGACTTCTGAACTTTCCTCTTTGAACACATAATTTCTTCAATCTTCATCTCTAACACCATGCTTTGCCATTTTTCTTATTATTTAAACCATCCATCTTCTTCATCATCATTCTCACTCTTTAATTAATCACTCCCATGTGATTAATTTGCTTTAATAAACGCTTCCTACCTTTTGAGTAACACATTCTCATGAAGTCAAGAATCATTTACTAGTCTTATCTATAACTCATGAATCTTCTAGGATTAATGTACTTTTAGACTCATGTTCACCTATGGTGTCTTAGATGCTTTAATATGTTGTGTTTTAGTTATGATTATCTCATGCTTGTATCATCATATATATTGTCCTTGTGACTATATATGATTTCTTAATGAATTTAAATGAACTTTATTTATAAGTTTCTAAATGTGTAGATTATAATGAGATATTTGTCTTGCTATGTTGGTTTGCACTTGTATCTCTAACCTTGTTTTGTAGCAAACTACTTATCGTAAGATCGATCCCTTGGTGCCCCGTACAAGGGGGAGCATACATCAAAGGGGAGTCTTTAATCGTTAATTTTTTTCTCTCTACTACAAATCGACGATCAACCTTTTTAGATTCGATAAAAAGGGGGAGAAATAGAATTTAACTCATTAATAATTTATAAACTTCTATTTTTATACTAAATGAGTTTATGTTTTGTCATCATCAAAAAGGGGGAGAATGTTAATACAAATAATGTATAAAAACGTTATTTATATTTTTTGACCTCTCGATGTTTTGATAATGACAAAATGTGAAAATGTTTACGATAAAATTAAACGTTTATAAATTACTAATCGTAAAATTTCATTTCTAAGATTAATCACCTAAGGTATGGATAAACAAATCATTAAACATGATTAGTGATCAAGAAAATAATTTTTCTTTTCTAAACCTTACATTTTTACAAAAGTGTTTTTATAAAAATATAAAAACAAAATATTTATTCATTAAAAGAAAATGTTTTATTAAAAACATAAAATTTAAAATTCAAATTTTCCCTCAAAAATGGAAGGTTCTAAATCAAATACGACATTCACCACAAAAGGACAAAAAAGGAAGCTTGGTCTACGGCGGCCCCCTTATATATAAGGGACCGCCATCAGCAACGGCTAGATTTTTTGTCCCTCTAAATACTGGGTCATCCCATCTGAAAAACTGAACCTCTTGCCACGAATTTTTTCAGTTCTGTTTTCCTCTCTTCCTTCTTTCTTTCTAAAACATATATCTTGATCACTAATATACCTTGATCTTGCTTCAAGTGATTAATTCTTTCTTCCTCCCTTCTTCCTCTAATCAAGTGCAAGAGAAGAACAATCGTATTCTTCTACATACGATTTGTTGTCAAGTGATCTTTCTCTTCCTCCTCAAGATCACATATATTCATTACATTTACTTAGTGTTGTTGTGTAAATTGGATTGTGTGTAGATCTAATAGTGTAAATTGTGTATTGGTGTGATTTGGATTGTGTGTCAATCCAAGGGTATATATATCTTGTGAGTGTATAAAGACTTAGTGAAGTCATAGATTGGTTCTAGCTAAGATTAGGACTCGACATCTAGCTTAGTGTCGGAAAAGGAAGTAAGCGACGTGTAAACGGTTTTCTCCGCCTAAAGGGAGCTTGTTGACATAGTGAAATCTCGAGTGGAGTACTCGGGGAGTAGAGTAGGAACGAAGAGGTGCTTCGTTGCCGAACCACTATAAATCTTGGTGTCTTGGTTTGATCGTTTCTTTCTTTATCTCTTTATTATTATTGCTTACTTTGTTCATTACATTAGATAATTTAGTTGTGATTCATATTGTTGATTGATTGACATATAACTCGAATCAAACATTTTTAAGTAAGGTTTTTTTTAAAACACCAATTAACCGGTAAACTATTCAACCCCCCCCCCCCCCTCTTCTAGTTTCCTACATAATGGATTGTGTATGTGTTACTATGGCCGGTCGAATAAATGAGAGAACAAGATAGATGTTTTAATTTTTGTAAAGTGTTGAAATGGAAGTGTAGGTGCCTTTTTATAGAATTGAAGTTTGATAAATTGGCAATTTAGGTCCCTTCATTCTTAATTTCTTTTAAAACTAATACAAAATGATTTCTTTTATAAATAAAATCGGTCATAAACTCGGGTCACACCACTTTAATAAATATTTGAAATCCGTCCGACTAATTTTACTTTAAAACGTTTAATAATCGTTAAACTTCGTAAAACACTACCTTTAAACATGGTTTTTACAAAAACTCGGGGAAATGTCGTAAAAAACAAAAATAACATATTCACGCTCTCGGAGCAACGATATAAATTTTTCTGACGTTTTTAGATGCTAAAAACTAATAGAAACTAAATCACGAATTGAAACTACCTTATCAAAGGAGATTTCTATCAAACCTCATATAGTATAAACAACTATAACTTTCTACGTAGCCAAAAATAATTATCTTAGCTCGGGATAAACGTTGACCTGAAACTCGGGTTGTTACAATTTAAGACTTGCTTCAATGATGTATTGCATTGTGTTAGACTTTATCACCGCATATGTTTATTTCAATAAACATTTATTCCAAGGTCGTTTGTTTTATTTCCTAAATTCCCAAGTGAAGCTTCATTCCAATCTTAAGGATTAACATCTAGCTTAGATGGAATGATGCTTTCAGTATGTTACACAACATATGAATTTTAAGGAAACAACATAGTGCTCCCACTTGATGTCAGGTATACTCAGGAGTTAGCTTAATTTAATCAAAAATCATATTGTATTTAAACTTAAGATTTCTGCTCTTAGATGCATGATCTAATCCACATTTGGATTCTCTTATCTTGTATGCGTTATAAAGACTATTTTAAACTTATAACCCTTTTCGATTACACATCGTCCTCGCAAAGGTAATCATAAAGGAAAGAGTTATAAAATTTAATTGTCATATTTCATATTCAAGGGAACATGTATGACATATAATTATCTTTATATAATTAATGCGTGTAGAAAAGAAAATTTAATCACAGTCAATTGCTTGAGTATGATTAAAAACTCTTATCATCAATCAGACATTAATATGTATACAATTTCGCCCTTATGAGTCTTTCTTCAAAAGATACCCATTCTAACCTCATAGTTTAACTGTTTGGTGAATGATCAATCAAGCTCAAAACATTGATTGTCTTTTAAGGACTTCATCTTATCATTCATAGTTCTAAGACATTTATCAGATTCAAGATGTGATAATTCATCTTATTAGTTAGCAGGTTTACTATGACCCTCTAACTTATATTCCTCAGCATTGATATTAAAATATCACTCCATTGATGAGGCATCCTTGCGGATTTATGAATGAGAGTTACATTATACTTTGGTTCGACATTTACATGTTTAACCTTAGTATGACATCAGCAAGTGAATTCAGAAGGTTATGTATTTTGTTCTTGAATATCTTCAAGATTTGTAGATGCTCCCACTTACTTTTGTAAGTAGAGATAATTCTCTAAATACTAAGTATTTAAGCAACAATAAATTGTTCTTAATTGGGAAACACAAAACACATTTTACAGTTCTCATCTCTAGCTTGTTAATAATATGCTTCATAAGATATTAACAAATTTCAGAACTTTAATCAAGACATAATGGGATTTCACCCAATCCATAAAATAGATAATGTCTTGAATACCTTCTAGGTTGGAACTATATTGAGTGTATCCATGACACACGCAAATTTCTAACCTTGATAGATTTTGGAGGTAGAGTAATTAAAGTTATCAGAAATCAAACGATATGAATACAGTTTGTTTCAACACATTTAGACATACCATAATAATGTGGTATTCTATGCGTATTGGAATTGTGAGACTACATCAGAATTCCTTAGATAACTTAATTCTCTTTAGGTCAAATACTTACCAATTGGGTCGAGCCAAATTGAATACAAAGTATTATAAAACCAAGTGCATGCTATAACGTATATTTCTTTGAATAGTACAATAACTCTATGTTCATGTGTTTCAAGAAAACATACGTTACAAGTCTTTGAATAATCCAAGGACATCAAATTTATGTGTTAACAAAAAGACATAATAATTTTACTACTTACTTTATGTTATAAGTCATTGATAAATTCAAGGACTTTATAATTATGTCTTAACCATAAAACATAATTATAGTAACTAAAGTAGTTATGAACGCTAACTCTTGAGTTCAATAGTAATTTCAAGTTAATTTCATACTTCATAATTATGATTATATAATTTAACCATAATTATATTGACTAAAACATATAGTCAAAATGTTGAAGTAGTTTTACATTATATCTTGACATTCAAATGTAATAGGGCAACAAACATCTTGTGTGTTTACGTCCTAATAGAATTATTAGCTTTCTTATCTTGCGGTCAAGAGAAACCAATAATCATATTTTTATATGTTCTTCCTTGCACACACTTAAGATTTCTCCCACTTGTGTACGGCACAACATTATCTAATATAGATAAACAATATGACAAGCGCTCGATTCTATAAACAATATGATAGTGTCAAAGATATTACAAGTAAATTTCAAACTATAACGTTTAATAAGGAATTGTGAATTATTATTCTATAGATAACGTTTCGGAAAGCAACATCAGAAAGGCAACGTGTTATCTAATAAAATAAAATGCAATCTTCCTTTAAATAATGGTTGTTAATATTCGAAAAGTAATGAATTATTTCAAAGCAAGCTAGAAATAATATGGGTAGCTAACAAGGAAATAAATCTTATATCTCCTACTGAATTTTACAACATTACATGAATGTCATTTTAGTAAGAAAACACAAAGCTCCCACTGGATTTGTCAACATTGTAAGTGTTACATCACCAGTAGAAAGCAAATAACTATTTATTTACTTTCCTACTCTATTAGAATGCCTACAAGTAGAAATGTACTTAGGTATAGTATATGAAGTTCTACTTATGTAGATGAGGGACTAGCCATTTATTCTTTTATTAACTTGAACATTTAGCATGAAATTCCTCCTTTAATCAGTCTGCCTAGCCACAAGGGTGTTTAGCACTATAAGGAATGAAATGAGTCCAAGAAAAAAATACCTAGAAGACCTGCTAGTAATTTTCTTTACTCATTGTGGTCTATTAAGAATTCTTCTTATTAACATTTAAAACTCATACATCATCTTGACAAGTGCAAGATGTTATTATTTTGGTAGCTATAGACTAAATGTTCTCTAGTTACACAAAATATTATATCTTTTAATTATTTCATAACTGAAAAGGGTTAATTGAAGATTGTAAGTGAGTTTAAATATAATGAGAAAATTTCAATTGTAATCCGATCTTAGTTTTGTCAACCAAAAAGAAGAGATAGGAGTAAGTCTCACTCTTCTTACCAGGAAAAGAGACTATGTTTGTTTTTTTAAGAAAACAAACTTTGGTTTACGAATTATGTTGCAATAACACAATTAATCAGAACATAGAGAGTTTAATTTTAGTATTTTCGATAATTAAATTCTTAAAAGAATTAACTACCCAATTAATTACTAATAAGACTAAGATCCAACTTGACCTTCCACTTATTACCGGAGGTCTGACTGGCGTATAAACAAGTGGGGCAAGAGTTAAGCGAGGAGCGTTAATTGCATTGTGAATGCAACTCTTAGATTTATGAGACACATGACTTTAGTAAATCATATAGTAATGTCATGTACATGTTTTGTCTCATCTTATGCCTCAGGTCCGAGGTCTGACCAGGTAACTCGATTTAAGTCCACCAAAAAAGAACGTGCGAAAATTGACATAGATCTGACCTATGAAAAAATTTGCCATGGGTTGGAGAGACCCTGAGGTCTGACCAGAGAAGTCAAACCAAATGCACGTGTTCTTAGTTTGGTTGGCATAGACTTAAAATTTCACATAGGGGTACTACACATAAGTTTATGAAAACATGTGTCAAATTGGTGTACAAAGAAGCATGCAAAACATCTTTGTAGCACAAGTTAAGAAAACGTTTTGTTGACATCATCCTATCAAAAGTTCTCGGTAGCTCCATTTGAACGCACAAAGAAGCGGAGAAGCGGGTCAGCGTTAAGCCTATTAATAACCCGACTTCTTTAGGGAAACAAAACGCCCCGCCTTATACCTCTCTTATAGTTTATTTATTAATGGGTGAGCCGATTTTCCAATTGACTAACGATGTATTTAGATTGTTAAAAAAACCTTTGTTAACTTAGTTTTTATATGTGCTAATATCGCGAGAACTATTACAAATTGATCAAACCCTATATTGTACTCCTGCATGTGTCCGAAGACACAAGTTCTTCCAATAATTGCCTATGCCGAAGCATGTAGTGGCGTGAGAAAAGATTAAAGATCAATTTAACCCTAGAAGTCCACTAAATCCATGGTACAGTAGTGATTCATCATATGTTAAAAGCATAAAAACATTTAAATTTCCAAGAAAACAAGTTTCACAGTTTAATGTCCGTATTTATTTGTCCAAAAACAAGTTTTACAAATAACACATAGCAGGTCACTAGGAGTTTACAAATATGTGTTTAGTTTAACAGACAAACTTAAACCAAGTTTCTCTTTAAGTATTAGTCGGTTTATAATTTCAAAAATCTTTTGCATATAGTATCAAGTCACATGGAATATTAACATATAAGCATATAAACAGACAGAAAGAGAGGATGAGATGAAGACAGACTCTATATCGAAAGCAGTAAATCATAAAATACTCTGAGTTCTCATAAGAGTCTTCCCCAAATGGAGAATCAAAAGACTCTCACTAGGTTTTCAGCTCAGTACCTAGATCGCCACATGCATCATATAGTATGATTGCGTGAGTCTTAAGGCCGGAAAAAGAAAAGAAAAACTGAAAAATTAATTAGCGTTTAATTTTAGATCTATTCCTTTAATCTATATTAACTTGTAATATATATCAAGATTCTTGATTTTATTTATTCTTTATGGCAAGAATTGCATATTATAGCTATAATTTTTTATCAAAACAATAAATAAAAGATTGTCCTAAGCGGATCTAGCGTTTTAATTAAGTGTGTAACCCATAACATAAATGAAGTTGGCTCGTGATGCCACTATTAGGATTTTATAACTAGGTAAACCATTTACTACGAGTACGCAGCGGATGGATCTAGTTTGATATTAAGAATTAACACACATATTTAAATAAGAAACACTAACCTTTGTTTAATGACAAAGTCAATTAAACGAGATCTTGATCTTGAAACGAGTGATTAAATTATCACCTCTATGGTTGTATACACAACACGTCGAACAAGTATGCAACAATGCTAGTCGTAACTTCACGAGCTCCAAACACCGATGGTGTATGCTTCTTTTACTTGAACCGAAATCAAACAACCCGTGTATATAATCTAACACCAAAACTGATCCAAACCCCAAGTGAGTTACGTTTGGAACTGTTAGCAAAAAAGGGAATAAAACCAAACCAAAAGAGACCTTTAAGGGATCAAACCTGGTCTGATGATACTAAATGAAACAATACTACCACTGGACTAATAGTCCTATGTTCAAATAATATTCAATTGAATATTGTATATGCCGAAACTAATATTGTATATTCAATTGATTTTGGTTTATGTTTTATGTCATGTAGAGTCTGGAAGGAAGAGAAACAGAAACAAATTTTGTGTTTGCTCTTGTGTGTTGTACAAGTGAATGAGGGAGAGGGATGGGGTGTTTATATAGCACCTCAACCCTAGTTGTAGATAAACTATGAAACAAATAATTTCTTAGTTTATCATAATTCATTATCCTTATCACATATCAATTCCAAACTTGATCCAAAACCCCTTCTAGAACCTCCTAGGGTTCGGCTTCCAAAAGGATCCCATAGGGTTCGAAGAGTTAAGATCAATATAGACTCATTATTTGTCATAGATCCAATGAATCAATCTCAACCATCTATTTTTTCATCAAAACTAAAAAAACACACTTTCCACCTCTTTTTTAAAAATAAAATATCTTACAAACGGTAAATCGTCACACGACAAAAAATACACCATCGCGACGAGTATTTTTTTATCTTTCAGTAGACGGGTGACACGATATACTTTCGAAAAACTTTTTTTTGATTTTTTTTTCAGTCACGAATTGCGAAAATCATATATGATTCGTATAACGAATCATATATGATTTCATAAATCATATATGACTTCATAAAATCATAAAAAAAAGTTCGTCGAAAGTACATAGTGTCGCCTCTCTATAGAAAGATAATTTAATTCTCGTCGTGATGATATGCTTTGTTTTGCGTAACGATTAACAGTGTGTGAGATATTTAATTTTAAAAAAAGAGGTGGAAAGTGGGTTTTTTTATTTTTGATGAAAAAATGAATGGCTAGGATTGGTTCATTGGGTCTATAACAAATATTGAGTCTATATTGAACTTTTGGCGGGTTGGGGTTTTGTCAATTTTAGTCCCTTCAGTTCATATTTAAATAGTCGTTAAGTTAGTTATAAAATATAATGGTAACTAACGGTTATTTAAATTATTTTGTGAAGCATATTAAACCTTTAATAATAAGTAAATAAATATTAAATATTTAATAAACATACTCTTCGTGTCTTAACGTGTGTACCCCCAATAGACTCACGTATTTCTGGTCGTATAACATGCGTATCTGACTGTCACTTTCCAACAAGTTCCTCTTGTAGACGAATGTTATTGAAAGTGCTTGTCAACTTGGATGTGCAAGCGCAAATAAGTTTGCTTGCCATCTTCATTTGCCCACCATGTTCTTGAAAGTGCTTGTCAACTTGGATGTGCAAGTAAATGGGTTTACTTGCCATGTTTATTTATTCGCCATGTTCTTGAAAGTGAAACTAAAAATTATTTGCCAGCTTATTTGCTCTATATGTTTATTTAATTTCAAAATTAGGTTTTAATATATTAAATTTTACATTTAATTTTTAAAATTTTAACATTCTATTTCATGGTTGGGGCCGTAAAAATTTTGTAGATCTAAAAGGTTTGAGTGATAGTCGTTTGAGAGAATGAAGAAGTAAATGTGTAGAATAGTTTTTTTTAAATATCTAATTAACCATTTAATTGACTAAATGCGTAAATATATCTGTCTCTTTGTCTAGCTCGTATAGCTGGCCATTAATTGACAATTCAAAGCGAGCAAAAACAATTGGGCGAGCAAAGTGAATTGCTCGTATAGTATTTTTTTTTTAACAACTTAACCATTTAACATTTTGTGGCTATTAAATGGCGAGCATTTAGGTAAGCGAGCAAAGCATTTGCTCGTACACTTTTGTTTATTGGGTTTGGTTTCTGAGCACTATTAGAGGATATATGTTAGTGTTAGTCAAAGTAATTTATGTTAGTCAAAGTTGTTAGTCAAAGTAATTAATGTTAGTCAAAGTTGTTAGTCAAAGTTATTTATGTAATAGGCCCAAGCCCGGTTTGTAGGTTTAGAGTATTAAGGTTTTCACCATTATAAATAATGGTCATTAATAAAATTATACCTACAGGGTTTTCATTGTCTAACATGGTATCAGAGCCTTTGGTACGATCTTGAGACCTGCTCGGTCATCAAGCCGTCATCGTGGCTGCTCTACCACCCCGTCACTCTACCAACCCGTAACCCCTCTCATCAATCAGAGACCATACCCGATCAAAAAAAATCTTATCTTTTTACCAATTCAAAAATTCTCAGCCATAAACCCTGTCATAATGATAACGGCTTCAGATCTAATCGTGTCTTCAACTTTTTCCAGCGATGAAATGGCGCCGTTCTTCAGCTTCCTTGGTGCCGTTGCTGCTCTTGTCTTCTCCTGTATGGGAGCTGTGTACGGGACACCGAAGAGGGGTGTAGGAGTCGCATCGATGGGAGTGATGCGTTTTGAATTGTTGATGACGTCGAAGAGTGGTGATGAAGTCGATTTGCGGTTTGATTATCTCTGTGGTTCTTCTTGTTTGTTAAGGTGCTGACATGATCAATTATTTGGTGATGATGATATCGGTGTTGGATGAAATGTTGGGTTTAATGAGTTGATTCCTATGGAAGAAATATTGTGATCAAGTCTAAGGGAAGGAGTGATGGGAAAGCTAAAGAGAAGATTGTGTTCTGTTATTGGTGGTTTTGGTGTTGACTCTGCAACGCTATCATTATAGTTATTTAATTGTTTTTTTATGTCGAATCCAGGGTATTAATTCCCGAGACGACTTTTGTTGGTGTCGAATCTAGGGTTCTTATTCCCGAGACGACTGTTTGGGATACTTTGGTTTATCCTTCGGATACTTTGGTTATCCGTAAACAAAAATTAGAATAGGGGATACTTTGGGTTATCTCGTTTTATTTTGGTTTATTGTTTTATTTTGCTTTCTTAATTTTCTTCTTCAGTCCAAGCTTTCGCGATTTCGCCACTCGGACTGCGGGGGAGTATTAGAGGATATATGTTAGTGTTAGTCAAAGTAATTTATGTTAGTCAAAGTTGTTAGTCAAAGTAATTAATGTTAGTCAAAGTTGTTAGTCAAAGTTATTTATGTAATAGGCCCAAGCCCAGTTTGTGGGTTTAGGGTATTAGGGTTTTCACCATTATAAATAATGGTCATTAATAAAATTATACCTACGGGATTTTCATTGTCTAACAAGCACGTGGCTAGTACATGGCGAGCATTTGGGTAGGCGAGTAAATTAATTTGCTCGATAAGTAGATTTTAGTATTGAGAGAAAATAGTGTCGATTTTGATTATTGAGTTTGATATGTGTAGCTTTTATTTCATGAGGCCCAATCAGTGTACTACCTTTTTGGTATAGGCGTCACAAGTCGTTCTGGCCACACATATATAGATTAGTAGGTAGTTTGATATTATCATCAACATTTCTTATTCTTATTCATATTTTTTTCATCGGGGGCATCTTAAGAGTACAAATTTGGTTCTCAAGTAATGGCTGAGGTGTTAGGTTGTGTCACTAGTCTTGTAGCTAAGATTCCGGAAAAGCTTATTGCGGAGCCTGGGCGTCATCTGGGATATGTGCTATACTATAAAAACTACATTGAAAGTCTTCAGCAACAAGTCGACAAGTTGATCGTCACATCAAAAGGAATCACTATACAAGTTGAAGATACAAAAAGAAATGGTAAAGTTATTGCACCTGAGGTGGACCAGTGGTTTAGAAATGTTGAACTCGTTTTTGATGATTCTACCAAATTTCTCAACGATGAAGTTCAAGAAAGAAAGAGTATATGGAATGGTTGGTTTCCAAACATTAAAAAACGTTACTACGTATATGTTATGCAAGAAGGCAAAGAAGAAGACAAAACAGATTGTCGCGTTAAAAACTAAAGTTCCCGACAAGATATCCTATCAAGCACCTCCACCAGCAGTGGGAGACATATCATCTGGAGATTTTATAAACTTTGAATCTAGAATACCTACCATCAATCATTTGATGAACTTTTTAAAGGACGATATGAAACAAATTATCAACATATGTGGTATGGGAGAATCAGGAAAGACAGTAATGGTGAAGGAAGTTGCTAGGCGCGTAGAAGCGGAAAAAATGTTTGATGAGATCATAATGGCAGTGGTGTCAAAAGAACATGATCTGATGACGGTTCGAGAAGATCTTGCAAAATGGTTGGGCCTAAGATTTAAAACAACGACTCAAGAAGGAAGGGCTCATGAACTATGGAAACGGCTTCTACAAAACAAGAAGAGAACTCTTGTCATACTTGATGATGTTTGGAAACATATTCACTTGAAGAGTATTGGAATTCCATTTGAAAACGAATACAATAACTGCAAAGCAATTTTGACGTCACGGAGCAAAGATGCATGTGAAGCAATGGAATGCCATGACATTCTAACACTCGACATATTGACAGAATCAGAAACCTGGAGTTCCCTTAGAGAGGTGGTTGGTGATTTGCAACAAAATGATCCTGAACTGAGTGAGACCGCATATGAAATTGCAAAAACGTGTGGTGGCTTACCTATTGCAGCAGTGTGCCTTGGTAGGGCACTGAAGGATAAAAGAAAAGAAGTATGGAATGACACGCTCAAAAAACTGCAGAGCTCTATGGTACCAGCAAATATTGAAGGCGTGAAGGAAGATGTCTATCAATCTGTGCAATTAAGTTATGATCTTTTACAGGATCTGGAAGCCAAGAAAGTCTTTCTTTTATGTTGTCTATATCCAGACTATGTAAATGTCCCACTAGAAGCATTGGTACGATGTGGAATGGGGTTAGATCTCTATAAAGGCATTGACTTCTTAATAGACGCTAGAGACAGAGTACACGCTCTCACGGAAAAACTTAAAAGTCGATATCTGTTGTTAAGTAGTGATAGGAAATCTACGGTGAAGGTACACATTGTTGTACGTGTTGTGGGCATATCAATCGCATCTATGTTGGAACAAAATTTAGAGCAATTCAGTGCAGCGGTAATTCATGAGGATATTTGGCCTAGAGGTATGACGTATGGGAATTATAATGCGGTTTCAGTAGTGTCAAATGAGATATCTGAGCTTCCTTCACGTGGACTAAATTTCCATAAACTAGAACTTCTGCAACTTGCATGCCCAAAGCTCTCTCTGGAGAAAATAAAAACCATGTTTGAGAGGATGAAGACAGTAAAAGTAGTTGAATTATGGAATATGTCTTTGTTTTCATTGTCATCATTTCTCGATTCTTTGCCAAGAGACATATTGGCTTTGTGCATGAACTAAAAAATGGAAAATATTAGAGATATCAAGGCTGAGGAGTTTAAGAATCTTAAAATACTGAGCTTCAGAAAGTGTGATATTATTGAGTTGCCTACGCAGATAGGAAAGTTTACTAATTTGAGGCTGCTAGACATGAGTGGTTGCCACTGGCTTGAAAGGATCTCTCCTGGTGTCATCTCAAGCTTGTCTCAACTTGAAGAATTGGACACGGGATCAAAGTTGTGGGGAGATGAAGAAGAAGGTGATGCAAGCCTCACCGAGTTAGATTCCTTGACTAATTTGATTTATTTAGGAATTTGCATCGCAAATCAATAAGTTTTCTCCCTAGGAACTCTCTCTTTGAAAAACTGCAAAGATATGTAATCTATGTAGGGGTTCATCTCGAAAAATCATGTTCCTTCAATAACAGGATGCTTTTGTTGAAGCTGGATATTACAGATACACATATAGGTGGAGGCATTGACAAGTTATTACGGAAGAATACAGAGAAGGTATTTTTGACAAGAGATGGTATGAAAACTACTCTAAAGGAGTTAGTTCCAGGTCGTTTCCATCTTGATGACGTATAGTATGGATCGGCCCGGCCCACTATCACTTTTGTGGCCTTTGTAGCTACTAATGGGCTTTCGGTCCATGTATAGCGGTCGCGGATCGCGGTCACGGGCATAGTGCTTCATGGATCCATATGATGCGGTTATTATCCGTAGCCGCGGTACCTTTGGGAGTTATCTTTCAGAGTAGATAAACTAATCAAACAGAAGATATACTTTACTTATTTGAACCAGTAAGGATAATAACAAATCCCGACAATCCCGCCAAGCAATCCTTTGGGCGAAAGTTATGGAAACCCTAAGGGGTATTCGCAAATAAAAGATGCAAAATGATGGTCAATACAGGTATCTCAAAAACCCTAACCACATACAATTACTGCTCTAAACCGTATACTTACTCTCACGAGCAGAACAGCCGGAGTCCAGATCTTCGAGTACTCCGCTCCACTGATAAATTAACTGTGTTTTATGTTCCCTTGTGCATGGTTCCTTTAACAAATATCACCCTGGTACAAGAATAAGGTGCACCACATCCGAAATAAGCCGCCAATTCGGATCAAGTCTAAGACCCAACCAAAACTTTTATCAACAAGTTGGCGCCATCCGTAGGACCCGATACTAGGAATTACTCTCGTTAGAATGAGCATGAGACGCAACTCCCATTGTGACCACCCTCACAAAAACTACAAATAAAGAAAAAGTGTCGGATGCCGCACCCAGAGTGAACATCCAAGACTTCTGCAAAAAGCACTACGAAGACATTCTGCCAATCATCATGAAAAAGAGGTGTTTAGTCTCAAAATGCTACCGATGATGTATTTCAACCCATTAAAGCTCATTGTGTACTTATATTAGATTATGAGAATAAGGACTTTATAACTCTATTTCGAGCTCTAGAATATGTTTTTAAATTTGTATGCAGCTCGTGAGTGAGCTTTCAGCTTATTTGTTTATAGATGCAAGCAAATGGATAGATTTTAGGTAAAATACTCTATTAAGGATAGTTTGTTTATGATCTGTTTAAAAATATGCTTCCTCCACTATAATTTAAATTTACGTTTATTGAGTTGATGTTGTTTCTTAACATCCAAAGAGTCAGAAAATGATAATTTAGTGATTGGTTTGCTTAATTTTTCGTTCCTAACTAATAACTAGGCACATTCTATTGTTTTTAGAAGTACGATGTTTTTTGATCCATTACGCGACCCGTTATTTTTTCTTTGCTTTGTCAACTATTTAATCTATTTACTAAAACTCCATTTCTAATTAACTCATATTCTATTTCTTCTTTGAATTTAGGTTTTACACGACGTGAATTTGTGTTGTTATCCCATGTTATTCCATTTTCCATATGTTTAAGACTACTCACAGTGGAGTCATTTTCACATATTTCATAACCTATCCTAGCTTATGTTTCATATTGGAATTGGACGTGTTAGTTTGACAGGATATTAGAATTATTGATTTAGTACTATTGTATTAGTTGCTATGTTAACTTCATTATGCATTTCTACTGCTTGATTCTGAAGGGATTATTTGCAATGAAATTAAGACCTTATTTGGACTTCTTGAATTGAGTATCGATGTAGAGTATATGATGAGGTGTCATTTTATACACTTTTTCGGGGTCATTAATCCCCGATATCATGCAAATATCTTAATTTATCGTGCTTAATCATTTTTTTTGTCATTTTAGCATTTGGAAGACATTTGGAGGAAATGCATAAACTTTGGACTCAATTTGGGAAGAATCAGGACAAGATTACAACTCTACCCGAAGAGACTCAAGAAATGGCATACAGTGCGTGGAGACGACTGATGAGAGTTTTATACACTATAAAATAATATTCCACAAGAGCAATTAAGAAAATTCCCTAAGGAAAATTCACTCTCAAAAATATATAATATAATATATAATACGTATATTAAACCGGGCAAATATGATCACCCGGGTCGTTTCCCCAACGACTAGTGAAATTGAAACCTTGTTTAAGCTTGGATTGTGATTTGAATAAGCAAATGGATGATTTGATAATCTAAAACAACAAGTAAAATTTGAACAATTAAAAGCAATTAAACAAATACGGGAAACAAATAAAACGCGACAATTTGGCAAGTAAACTAAATTTAACCCCTAAAAATGTAAACTAAAATTCTAAACCTAAGATAGGACAAAAGAAAATTTTAAGAAAATTAAAAATATTTTTTTTAGATTATTTTTGAATTTTTTATTAATTAAAAACTATTTACTGTTAATTAAATCCTAAAAAAAAAAATTGAAATTATATTTTTCCTAAGTAAAATAAGTAAAAAGAAAATTTTAGAAAAAGAAATTACTATTTTTGGCTTTTTAGATTAAAAGATATGATTTTTCTAAAATTTAAACTAATTAAAAAACTAACTAAAAACTAACTTAGGGACTAACTGTGTAAAAGACTTAAGGGCTAACGGGGCTAAAGCATTTAACAGGCAAGGATTAACTAAGAAACAATTGAAACAGAAAATTACAAGAATGGTCCCTGAGGACCTAACCCGATAACAACCAAAGTCCTAATAAGCCCCTAAATAAGTTGAAGTTTACAAAGTGTTTTTTTAGGAAAAACTCAAAAGAGAAAATTTGTAGAACAACTTAAAGAGAACAACTTTAATGAAAGGACTTATATCTAAAAGCTACAAATAAGCTCAATAAGAGCTTATCTATCAGCTGACCTCAGAAAGTGGGACTTAACCCTTGGTTTTAGAAAATAAGCTATTAAAAACTCAAAATTAGCTCAAAATGAAAAAGGAAAGAAGTTCTAATGAGCTTATGATATGCTTAATCTATAAATGAAAAGAAATAAATGCTTAAACTACTGTAAAGCTACTGAAATTGATCATGAATTAAGCAAATTTAGTGAATAAGCCAAATAACACAAAATCTAGATAAGCTAAAACTCTTAAAAAACTATACTAGATTAAAAGTTTCTAAAAACTTACTAAACTACTTAATGGCTAAACATTTAAGCAATTAAAACAAGTTACTTAAGCTAGAATTTAGAATTTAAGAAACTAAACTATCTACCTACTGTTTTTGGCTTTTTTAGTTATTTATTGACTTTGACAGCTGAATTAAGCTAAGTAAATAAGCTAGAAAATAAAATGTAAATCTTAATCTATATTAAGCTATTACTCAACTATAAAATACTAACAGATAAGCTACTAAATCCTAAAATTGATGGCTTAAATTGGGGCTTAAATATCAGCAGTACTAACTTTTGTTAGTACTGCTGGTGCAATTGGCAGTACCACAAAGACAAAGAGTGCAGGCTAACCTAGTGACTACCATTACCTAAAACTCTCAAATGAGTGTGTATAAACACAATCCAAGCCTTTTAAAGCTTAGATCAAATTTTGCACAAGTGAAAATCAAAGAGAAATTCCCCTGGTGCACAGGCAAACATAACAAGGCTCAAAATGAAATTATGCTCAAACTAAACCTACAAATTTGATTAATTCCTAATCAAATATGATATGAAAACTGACCAAAGCAAAATCACCAAGAAACTTTGACTATAAAAGGTCAAACAACTTTAATCCAAACACCCCTTTAAGCTAGACAAATTCCATTTAAGCTTATGAAATGAAAATCTATTGGACCAAACTTAATTACCAGATATCAATGAGCTTATAATCACTCAAGTAAGCACAAATCAACAGCTAAATAAGCAATAATCAATGATCTACTCTATTTTCTACTATTTTTGGATTTTTATAGCTTTTTAAGACAAACATAAAGGCAACTAAGATTTATAACTAATAAGCTAAAGACAGATGTAAATTAATAACTAAAAAGCACAATGAGATAAGCAAAAAGCACAATTAGGCATTTAAAATAAGCAAAATAGCAGTTAATACTATAAAGCAAATTTAAGCATCTAAAATTAGATACAAGAGAAAATGTAAAGGAAACTTACTTGACCTCTAGCCAAACAAGAGGAATTAACACAATTAAGCTGCTACAAGCTCCCTAGCTTATTAATAAGCTAGGGTATAAGTCCATCTTTGACCCTTCCTTGATTGGTCAAACTTCCATAAATTCTTAACACCCAAAAGCAAAGGTCAAAGTGAAATAATCTAGTTTTATGATTTTGAGAGATTAATACTTGAATATGTTCTAACTTGAGCTTATGTAACGTGACAGAAGTACATTAAGAGATTAAAAGAGCTTATTTAGCTTATAAAAACGAAATAGAGAATGCTAGAAACTGAAAATAATAAGAGCTTATGAAGAAACTAAATGCATTTAACAAAAGGAAAATGATTACATTACTTTTTAAAGAATGGTTACAAATAACTAAAAGATGAAATTTCATGATTACTAAATTTAAGCTTAAATTTAAAAGATACTATCTAATTCCTACTCCTAATCCTAGATGGTAATGTTGTGAGATAGTAGGATGCTTTAATATAAGCTTGCTAAGAAGTTCTAGGCATGCCTTCTTGCCCTCACGCCAACCTTCAACATATCCACTCAATCCCTTCAATCATTTGAGAAGCCAATCACAGTCCGTTGATCATCAAATGTAGTTCATCACGGCATTGCAAGCGTGTGGCTACCTTTGATGTGACACATTTGTGCTATCTTAATGCGAGTGAGATGGTAGAGTAAATAAAGCTTTCCTTTGGCCTTTCCAACCACTGACGTGTCATTGGCCTTGAGAGATCATTAAGAAGCTTATGATTTGACCAAGTATAAGCCCTGCCATCCTGAAATGCGAGACTCTTAATTGCTCTGAATTGTCTTCCGTACCCTTTACTTTTCATTTGCCCCTTGATTTGACCATGGTAAAAGGGGAAGAAGATGATGAACAGTACTTGGGTTCTTGGCGCCCAATTTTAACTGAAAGGGGTAAAATTCGTTGGAAGTTTGATATAATTGCACAAATGGTCCTTGTCTTTGCCTAATAACAATCCTAGTATAAAAAGACTTTTGTAAATAGCAGGAATGACCCTTGTGGTTTTATAAAAAGGATAATGGGCTAGTATTGTGGGCTTTGTAATGGGCTTTTGGATCCGGGTAAGGACCAAATAGGCTTAGGGACTATTTATGAACTTTTTTGAAAGTTGAGGGGCTTAAGTGGAATATTTTAGATCTTGTTGATTTTTATTGACCATGGTTTGACCACTTTGACTGAGGGTTTGACTTTCTCTGGCTTCGGCTTTGATTCTTTGGCTTCTTTTTGTACTCTTCTGATTCTCGTGTCCGTGCTTGCCCGTGTTTGATTGTTTTCTTGTGATTTTTATTTATCCGTACCTGTATTCACAAAACACAAATACAAGCATATTTTTGCCATTTTTGGTCTGTTTTTGGGTTTAATTAGGTTATTTTAGGTACAAATGGATATGTGTATTTAACACTTATCAAAGACGTCACAAATCCTTGTGACAGCGTCAAGATTATAAAGAGACGGCGTTAGAGATTTTGGCGACAACGACTAAGTAGCTGACTTAAAGAAGCCCTAAGAAGATTCTACGGGTTAACGGCGTCGCAATTAACAAGCTACATTGTCACGACTCTTTTTCTGTATATTGAAACCCTAGTTTTTGTGTTTTAAGTAAGGAATACTTGGGGAATGATTTTATACTTCATAACAGACGTTTTTAGGGTTTTATAACCCTATTGTATTCATCATTACTCCATTTTTTATTGAAGTGAAGTTCTTTTATCCCTTTAATCTTTCAATATGTCTATGTATTGTTTGATTAGCTGTTCTTCGCTTTCAATTAACATGCTAGGCTAAATTTATTAGTGTTTGCTTATGATTGCATGAAACTTAGTTTGTAATTCCTTTTACTATTGCTTCTTTTTGATGGTGTGCACGTTAGGCTTTAGAAAACTGGCTTCTTTAACTGAACGCGAAGACGTCTAGGGAAACGTGATTGTGTAGAAATGTTACCTTTACAACAGTCTTTATACTACCTTGCTTCCATGGGGTTGATCACCTTTTAAGTGTTTTATTGCGTATAATATGCCCTTAGGAGCCTTGTAATAGGTTTCATAATACCTTACTTGTGTGTTGTTCTATCAGTTATTACATAGATAGCGTGTTTGTGCAATTCGCTTATGAATTAGGAAATACTTACACTTTACATCGCAAGAGTGACGGACAATAGCATTAGGAAGAGCATCTAAGGAGTAGTGCATGAATAAGTGAACACATTTATTTACCTATACGAGTTTCCATAATTAGATTAGGTTTGAAGTAGATTAGTAGATTAATTAGTTTAAAACAAACGCCTTTTAAAACCTGAGATTTACTGGCATTCTAAAAAATATAAAAAATTGAAAAAAAATAGTATTTCCTCAATCTTTAGACCTTAGTGACATTCGATTCGGACCTACCCAAACTATTATCCTAGAGAACGATCAATCCCCCGTGTCGTACCTATACTACACTATAATGATTAGGTACACTACCTAAGGGATTGTAAAACTTCGGTTTGCAATCCAAGCACATCAAAGTTTTTGACGATGCTGTCGAGGAATAGTCTAGGTTTTGGATTCTATCTAGCTTAAGTCTAGTCACTAGATTCCTATCAAAGTGAGATTTTTATTTTCTTTTTATTAGCTTTCTCGTAGTCTATCTTTTTCTTCGTTCCCTTTTGTTTTGTAAAACCTCCTTTTTTCTTGACCAAGCCATGAGGGTTATCAAAACACCCTTGAGATTCCCGATGGGAACAATGTGGTTCCTCTACGAAACACAATCCGATTGGTGCAAAATGGATGTTCATTCCATGGACTCCGGTCATAAGACCCAAATCAACACCTTACGGATTTTCTTGAAATAATTGACTCTCTTGACCATAATGTTGAAAATAAGGAAAGAACACGACTGCGTTTATTTTAATTTTCCTTTCATGATCAAGCTAGCAATTGGCTGGACGTCTTCCCATAGGATCCATCTCCACTTGGAAGGATCTCACTACCCGTTTCCTTGCTCAATTCTTTCCACCGGGAGGAACTACTAAATTCTGAAATGAAATCTTGATGTTCCAACAACATCAAGGTGAATCTCTTCCCGAAGCATGGACTCGTTTTAAGGACTTACTTCAAAAAGTCCCTCATCATGGTATCGATCTTTGGATCAAAGTCCAAATCTTTTATGACCACTTCAATCCCGCCACAAGGCGAACCATCGATCCATCGGCCGGTGGTAAGCTACATGACAAAAATGCCAATGAATCTTGGGCACTTATAGAGGACATCACCTTCTATGACAACGAAAGTTAGAATGACCCAAGAGCCTTGCTAAACCGGCCAAAGCTATCTCTTTGCCTCGTGATGTCCGAAATGCATCCGACCATCGTCTCATTGAGCTAGAAAATCAAGTCTAACGCTTGATGGAAGCTCATCTTGCTCCTAAATCATCCGTTCAAGTGAACAAAATCGCCTATTCATGTGAGATTTGTAGTGGTCCCTACGACACTCAATATTGCATGGAAAATCCCGAGCAAGCTTTTATTAATTATGCATCCTCGCGTAACAACGAAGTTGGAAGTAGGTCGTTCACTACCAACCAAGGACCAAGAAATATTAACGAAGCCACTAGTGCTTGGGAGGATAAACCAAACTTTAATTGGACACGAACTCAAAACTTTACAAGTCCCTAAAATTGCTCGTTCTCAAAATACTCTTCCAACGTACCCTACAGACCATTCAAATATCAATCAAGACTTTAAAGGGTATTGTCTGATTTTGGTTCTCATAAAAAAGAAAGATTATCTATGTGTATAGAAATAATGCCTAAAAACATTATTAATATATATTGACCTCTCTACGGTTTGATAATCACAAAATGTAAAAAAAATGATTAATGAAAAATTATTCGTAAGAAAAATTATTCGTAAACAAGTAATTAGTAGTAAATTTTCATTTCGAAAATTTAATCACTTAAATGTATGAATAAATAAATGTTTAATGCATTTTATGATCAAAGGAATTTTTATTTAACCTCACATTTTTTATCTATTTTGAATTCAAATTTTCTACCTAAAAACGGCTAAAAATGTTCCAGAAAACACCTCCCCTGGAAAAGACAAAAAAAGGAGCGTCCTGGCTTGGCCGGACCCCTTAAATACATGGGCGGTCCCCTTAATTTTAAGGGGACCGGCCAGACAAAAGTCAACTCAGTTTGCCTATAAATACGAAAGTAAGGATTACACGATGTCTCCTATGGAATTATGAATGGTGCTTGATCTTGGCTGCTCCTTTTCTCTTGGAAAACTCGACTTCATAATGTATGGTATGAAGAATATAATTTTTGCACACTGAAACTCCTTTTTGAGTCTCGTATTTATAGTGTCTGAAAAATGCCTTGATACGCCGTAAGGAGAGAGGTGAATACGGCGTATAGGGTTAATTTCCTTGGAGTTCATGATAAGTTCAAATCAATCAAGATTAATTGCCGTCAATCACAATAACTGCAGATCTTTGACTGACGACCAGCTGGTGCATATGGCGTATAGGTAAACAGTGATACGCCAAATCGAGAATTGAACTTTACGCGTATTCTTGTGATGAGCTAGAGCTAATACGCCGTATCTTCATTACTGGATACGGCGCATGGTAGCAGATATGAGTTTTCTTCAAATGTCTTCGTTTTAGCTCAAGAATTGCGCCTTTTAGCTTCATCTTCACAAATTACTCCATAATTACTGCAATCATAAACTTTAAGCAATTAAGTACCAATATCTTGCAATAATTAAATAAAAGTGGGTAAAATGTATGAGATAAATGATGGTAAATTGTGACGTTATTTGATTATATAATTGACCATGTTTTTGTGTTTTAGGTAACCACAACTATGTGAATAACAAAAGTACATTATGATTATGCCAGATGACATAAGGTTTCGTTTATTTTCAATGATGATTTTTATAAATAGAATTACATCAGATGTTTAGTACTTGGGTGAATAAATACACTCTGGAGCACCACTAGAGCTCTTACCTCTTTTATAAATTTTTGGTGTTAATGTTTTGATTATTATTTACGGTGTCATGAAGGCCAAATTCTTTTAGGTGTTGTTTATGTTTATACTATGAAGTATCTAAGTATGCAATGCTATATGCTTTTGTTAACGATTCCACGCATTTCTAGGGACGATTTTTAAATTGACATATGTAAATTTAGTTACTTTATTTCACATTTTATCAAGGTGTTTAGTCTCAAAATGCTACCGATGATGTATTTCAACCCATTAAAGCTCATTGTGTACTTATATTAGATTATGAGAATAAGGACTTTATAACTCTATTTCGAGCTCTAGAATATGTTTTTAAATTTGTATGCAGCTCGTGAGTGAGCTTTCAGCTTATTTGTTTATAGATGCAAGCAAATGGATAGATTTTAGGTAAAATACTCTATTATGGATAGTTTGTTTACGATCTGTTTAATATGCTTCCTCCCCTATAATTTAAATTCACATTTATTGAGTTGATTTTGTTTCTTAACATCTAAAGAGTCGGAAAAACGATAATTTAGTGATTGGGTTGCTTAATTTTTCGTTCCTAACTAGTAACTAGGCACATTCTATTGTTTTTAGAAGCACGATGTTTTTGACCCATTACGCGACCCATCATTTTTTCTTTGCTTTGCCAACTGTTTAATCTATTTACTAAAACTCCATTTCTAATTAACTTATATTCTATTTCTTATTGGAATTTAGGTTTTACACGACGTGAATTTATGTTGTTATCCTATGTTATTCCACTTTCCATATGTTTAAGACTACTCACAGTGGAGTCATTTTCACATATTTCATAACCTAGCCTAGCTTATGTTTCATATTGTAATTGGACGTCATAGTTTGACAAGATATTGGAATTATTGATTTAGCACTATTGTATTAGTTGCTATGTTAACTTCATTATGCATTTCTACTGCTTGATTTTGAAGGGATTATTTGCAATGAAATTAAGACCTTATTTGGACTTCTTGAGTTGAGTATCGATGTAGAGTATATGATTAGGTGTCATTTTATACACTTTTTCGGGGTCATTAATCCCTGAAATCATGCAAATATCTCAATTTATCATGCTTAATCGTTTCTTTTTGTCATTTTAGCATTTGGAAGGCATTTGGAGGAAATGCATAAACTTTATACTCAATTTGGGAAGAATCAGGACAAGATTGCAACTCTACTCGAAGACACTCAAGAAATGGCATACAGTGCGTGGAGACGATGTCACAAATCCTTGTAACGGCGTCAAGATTATAAAGAGACGGCATCAGAGATTTTGGCGACAGCGTCTAAGTAGCCGACTTAAAGAAGCCCTAAGAAGATTCTACGGGTTAACAACGTCGTAATTAACAAGCGACGCCGTCGCGACTTTTTTTCTGTATATAGAAACCCTAGTTTTTGTGTTTTAAGTAAGGAATACTTGGGGAATGATTTTGTACTTCATAGCAAACGTTTTTAGGGTTTTATAACCCTATTGTATTCATCATTACTTCATTTTTTTATTGAAGTGAAGTTCTTTTATCCCTTTAATCTTTCAATATGCCTATGTATTGTTTGATTAGATGTTCTTCGCTTTCAATTAACATGCTAGGCTAAATGTATTAGTGTTTACTTATGATTGTATGAAACTTAGTTTGTAATTCCTTTTACTATTTCTTCTTGTTGATGGTGTGCACGTTAGGTTCTAAAAAACTAGCTTCTTTAATTGAATGCGAAGACGTCTAGGGAAACGTGATTGTGTAGAAAGGATTGCAACAGTCTTTATACTACCTTGCTTCCATGGGGTTAATCACCTTTTAAGTGTTTTATTGCGTGTAATATGCCCTTAGGAGCCTTGTAATAGTCTTCATAATACATTACTTGTGTGTTGTTCTATCAGTTATTACATAGATAGCGTGTTTGTGCAATTCGCTTATGAATTAGGAAATACTTACACTTTACATCGCAAGAGTGACGGGCAATAGCAATAGGAAGAGAATCTACGGAGTAGTGCATGATTAAGTAAACACATTTGTTTACCTATACGAGTTTCCATAGTTAGATTAGATTAGAAGTAGATTAGTAGTTTAATTAGTTTAAAACAAACCCCCTTCAAAACCGAGATTTACTTGCATTCTAAAAAATATAAAAAATTGAAAAAATAGTATTCCCTCAATCTTTAGACCTTAGTGACATTTGATTCGAACCTACCCAAACTATTATCCTAGAGAACGATCAATCCCCCGTGTCTTGCCTATACTACACTATAATGATTAGGTACACTACCTAGGGGATTGTAAAACTTTGGTTTGCAATCCACGCACATCAAAGTTTTTGACGTTACTGCCGAGGAATAGTCTAGGTTTTGGATTCTATCTAGCTTAGGTCTAGTCACTAGATTCCTATCAAAGTGAGATTTTTATTTTCTTTTTATTAGCTTTCTCGTAGTCTATCTTTTTCTTCGTTCCCTTTTGTTTTGTAAAACCTCCTTTTTTTCTTTGACCACCATGGACAACGAAAATCCAGTTTGGACTTAAGGAGATTATTCTCGACCAAGCCATGAGGGTTATCAAAACACCCTTGAGCTTTCCGACGGGAACAATGTGGTGCCTCTACGAAACATCATCCGATTGGTGCAAAACGGATGTTCATTCCATGGACTCCGGTCCGAAGACCCAAATCAACACCTTAAGGATTTTCTTGAAATAGTAGACTCTCTTGACCTTAATGTTGAAAATAAGGAAAGAACACGACTGCGTTTATTTTAATTTTCCCTTCACGATCAATCTAGCAATTGGCTTGAACGTCTACCCACGGGATCCATCTCCACTTAGGAGGATCTCACTACCTGTTTCCTTGCTCAATTCTTTCCACCGGGAAGAACTACTAAACTCCAAAATGAAATCTTGATGTTTCAACAACATCAAGGTGAATCTCTTTTTGAAGCATGGACTCGTTTCAAGGACTTACTTCAAAAAGTCCCTCATCATGGTATCGATCTTTGGATCCAAGTCCAAATCTTTTATGACCACGTCAATCCCGCCACAAGGCGAACCATCAATCAATCGGCTAGTGGTAAGCTACATGACAAAAATGCTGAGGAATCTTAGGCACTTATAGAGGACATCGCCCTCTATAACAACGAAAGTTGGAATGACCCAAAAGCCTTGCTAAACCGGCCAAGGCAATCTCTTTGCCTTGTGATGTTCGAAATGCATCCGACCATCGGCTCATTGAGCTAGAAATCAAGTCTAACGCTTGATGGAAGCTCATCTTGCTCTTAAATCATCTGTTCAAGTGAACTAAATTGCTTATTCATGTAAGATTTGTAGTGGTCCCTACGACACTTAGTATTGCATGGAAAATCCCGAGCAGGCTTTTATTGATTATGCATCCTCACGTAACAACGAAGTAGGAAGTAGGTCGTTCACTACCAACCAAGGACCAAGAAATATTAACAAGGCCACTAGTGCTTGGGAGGATAAACCAAACTTTAATTGGGCACGAACTCAAAACTTCACAAGTCCCCAAAATTGCTCATTCTCAACATACTCTTCCAACGTACCCTACATACCCTTCAAATATCAATCAAGACTTGAAAGGGTATTGTTTGATTTTGATTCTCATCAAAAAGATAGATTATCTATGTTGATAGAAATAATGCCTAAAAATATTATTAATATTTTTCGACCTCTCTACGTTTTGATAATTACAAAATGTAAAAAAACGATTAATGAAAAATTATTCGTAAACAAGTAATTAGTAGTAAATTTTTATTTCGAAAATTTAATCACTTAAAGGTATGAATAAATAAATGCTTAATGCATTTTATGATCAAAGGAATTTTTATTTAACCTCATATTTTTTATAAAAATGTGACAAACATTTTTATAACTTTTACAAAATATTTTTAGATTTAAAAGAAATGTTTTATTCAAATAAATATTTTGAATTCAAATTTTCTACCTAAAAGAGGCTAGAAATGTTCCAGAAAACACCTCCCCTAGAAAAGACAAAAAAGGGAGCGTCCTGGCTTGGCCGGACCCCTTAAATACATGAGCGGTCCCTTTAATTTTAAGGGGGCCAGCAACCTAATTAAGGGGACCGGTCAGACAAAAAGTCAACTCAGTTTGCCTATAAATACTAGACTATTCCTTACGGATTTTCTCACCTTTTGCGCACACTTTCTTTCTGTTCTAAACCAATTTATACCCTCCTTTCATTCCTTTGATCATTTAATCATAAAACTTTGTTTCCAAGTGATCCAAGCTTTGATCCTCAAGTGCAAGAAAAGAATACTTCCTACCATCAAGTAAAGAAGTATTATAGCTTAGTGTGTGTCCTTGCAACCTTGTTGCAATTGTATAAATATCTTGTTATCATTTTGTGAAGGTGTGTAGTTGTAGTTTGTGTAAATATAGATTTTGTGATCATCATAAGTATAGTCAGATTGTGCTGATCTTAGTAAGTATGTTAAATTAGTCGTGATAAGGTAGTGTACTAGTTGAGTGAAGTATAGAAAGTTTGAAGGGTAGAGAAGTTGTGAATAAAGTGAAGTCGTGAAGATAAAGAGAAGTCGCGAATGAAGTGAAAGTTGTGTGGTTAAGAGTAAATTGTGAAAAGTTTGTAAGTAGTATGGTTAGTTGTGATAGATTGGGTTCTATCTAGGATTAAACTCACATTTGGCTAGAGTGTCGGAAATCGGTGTAATCTTTAGTTGTGTAGGGTTTTTCTCCGTGCCTAGAAGGTACTTGTTTTGACAAAGTAAATGAAAACTCACGAGGAATGGTGCTCTAGGAGTGAGTATTAGGCGAAGAGTATGCTTCCTTTACCGAACCACTATAAATCCTTGTGTTGTGGTTTGATCTTTCTATCTCTTATCTCTTATCTTGCATACTTATTTCATATCTTATTTATTTAGTTAAATTGTTCATACTATGCACATTGTGAGTTCACATAAAGTCGAATCTAAGTTTTTATAAACAAATATAACATTAATTTAAAAAGCGATAAACTATTCAACCCCCTTCTAGTTTTCCACAATTGGTATCAGAAGCCATGTCAAACAAGATTTTTAAAATAAATTGTATTTTAAAATTTGAATCGATCTATAGAATCAGAAAAATATTTAGAAGGGCAATCTATGCAAAGACCACCACTATTTGAAAGTGATGGATTTATTTATTGGAAAAATAGATTCGAAACTTATGTGAAATCAAAAGATCTAGATCTTTGGCATATTATTACCTATGGTGATTTTCCTCCTATTCAAAATTATCCCGAAACTAAAAAGGATAAAATTGTACCATTTGATAAACAAAAAAATGATCATAAAAAGAAACTTGCTAAAAATAATGAAGCTTAAATGGTGATTTATAATGCTTTACCACGTAAAGAATATGAAAGAATTTTTATGTGAAAAACCTCAAAAGAAATTTGGGATACTTTATTAATCACTCACCAAGGTAATAGTCAAGTCAAAGATAACAAAATAGATCTTCTTGTTCAACAATATGAACAATTTACGATTCTGGAAGAGGAATGGATAGATAATGCTTTTGCTAGATTTAATACTATTATTACTAGTCTAAAAGCACTTGATGAAGGTTTTTCTAGCAAGAATTATGTTAGGAAATTTCTTAGGGCACTTCATCCTAAATGGCGCGCAAAGGTTACGGCTATTGAAGAGTCGAAAGACTTGACATCATTATCACTTGACGAACTTATTAGAAACTTGAAAGTCTATGAAGTGATAATCAAGAAAGATTCCGAAATGGTCAAAGACAAAAGAGAACAAAGTAGATCTCTTGCGTTGAAGGCAAAAAAGGAATCTAGTGATGAAGATAGCTCGACCTCCGATAGTGAAGACGAAGAATATGCCATGGCCATAAAAGAATTCAAGAAATTCTTCAAAAGACGAGGAGGATTTGCAAGACAACCACGAGACGAAAGAAAGTCATTACAAAGAAGTAGAAATGACAAAAATGGTAAAAGTGAAAGAAAATAATTTAGATGTGGAGATCCAAATCATCTCATCGGAGAATGTCCAAAGTCGTCAAGAAGCAATAATCAAAGAGCTTTTATTGGAGGAGCATGGAGTGATAGTGGCTAAGATGAGGAAGAAAAGACTAAAGAAGAAACACGTCTTGTTGCTCAAGCGTCCAATGAGATATGTTTAGGAATAAACTTGGAGCCCGACGAGTGGATTAAAGATAGTGGATGCTCGAAACACATGACGGGTAACCGAAAGTTATTTTCTACATACAAAGCGTATAACGGAGGGAATGTCATTTTCGGAAGCAATTTGCGCGGCAACATCATAGGCAAAGGTACAATTTCTCATGACTCCCTAATTATTGAAAATATTGAGCACGCAGATAATTTAAAATTTAATTTGCTTAGTGTTGGTCAAATATGTGATAATAAATGCAAAGTAGTATTTACCGAACACGATAGCGAAATAATCAAAGACGGAAAGGTCATAGGTAGATGAATTAGAAAAAGAGGGCTATATGTGATGAAATTAGGAAATAAACCGGAAGATAAAATTTGTCTTGCAACTGTAAACGAAAACTCCACTTTATGGCATATGAGATTAGGTCATGCAAATATGCAATTAATTCAATTGTTAGCTTCTAAGGAATTGGTTAGAAATCTACCTAAGCTTAAATTTGACCGACATTTTTGTGACGCTTGCAAAATTAAAAAGCAAGCTCATACTAGTCACAAAGCCAAAAATATAGTATCAACAACTAGATGCTTAGAATTATTACACATGGACTTATTTGGCCCATCCTTCGTACGAAGTTATGGAGGAAATCATTATATCTTAGTAATTGTAGATGACTATTCTCAATATACATGGACTAGATTTTTAGGAAATAAAACCAAAGCATTTGAAGAGTTCAAAATATTTAGTAAAATGATTCAAAATAAATTAGAATGTTCCATAGTGTCAATTAATGATCGAGAATTTGATAATGAAGTACAATTCGGAAACTATTGTGAGTTAAACGGAATTTCTCATAATTTCTTCGCTCCTCGTACTCCACAATCAATGGGGTAGTAGAAAGAAAGAACCGCACTCTACAAGAAATAAGTAGAACCATGTTAAATGAACAATCTATTCCATAAAACTTTTAGTGTAATGCGATCGATACATCAACCTACATAATAAATAGAATCTCCATTAGACATATTTTAGGAAAAACTCCATACGAGTTATTAAGAGGTAGAAAACCAAACCTAAACTATTTCAAAGTATTTGGAAGTAAATGCTTCATTCTTAATACAAAAGATTACCTCACCAAGTTCGATCCAAAGTCGTATAAAGGTGTTTTCTTAGGATACTCTCAAAATAGTAAAGCCTATATAATTCTTAACAAACAAACAATGAAATTCAAAGAATCCTTAAATTTGACATTTGATGAAACTCTGATGTGCGGTCGTCGTAGGACTTCTACACGAGAACTTTTACAACTCCCTAGGCAGTGCACCTAATCGGTGTAGTGTAGTATAGGCAAGACTCGAGGTTGTTTATCGTTCACTCGAGGAATAGGTTGGGAAGGCTTGATCACGATCTAACAAAATTCTAAGGGTTGAGGGAAGATTATTTTTGTATTTTTGTATTTTATGGAAAGCAGTAAAATCATATAATTGGAGGGAGGTTTGGTTTTAGCTATTTAAACTAAATAACAACTATGCTACTGGTGATAACAATAAGATAAAAGATTGTGTTTATTTAATCATGTATTACTCCCTAGATTGCTTCTCCTAATGTTGTTGCCTTGTCATACTTGTGATGATCTATGTAACTATTTCCCAAGTCATGAACAAATTACACGAACCCGCCATTTACTTAGTATCCCGTTAGAGCAACGCACCTGTAAGGTAGTATGGAGACTATTACAAGGCCTCTAAGAGTACACTAAGTGCATGTGAAATATATTAAGAGTGGATCAACCATATTAGGGGCAAGATAGTATGAAGACTGTTACCCGATGGTATCCTTTCTACACAATCATGTTTTCCTAGACATATCAACAGCGATACAGACAAAAACTGGTTTTCTAAGACCTAACATGCACATCCATCATAAGAAGCAACATTACTAAGATCTACATTCTAGGTTTCATACAATCATAAACAAACACAATAATAGGTTTAGCCAAGCATGTTAAAGATTAAGTAAGAACAATAAATAATCACACAACACATAGACATATTGAATGATTAAATAAATCTTACTTGATTAAAACATGAATTGGAAGAAGTACAATAGGGTTTTTAGGCCCTAAAATCGTCTCCTACAGCTGCTAAACGAACTAAGGTTCGTACCCTTTTTTTTTTCTAATGTTACACTTAGGATTTTCTTGTCCTCAAGCAAATGGGCTTTTCTATCTAGACAATAACAATATGAGGGGTCATTTTACCTACTCTTTAAAAAATTCTACAACACAACCTTCTAGACCTCGTAATTTAAAGCACGGAAAATATACACTAGCAACTCACATAAGTGTTTGGGATTCTCTCTTTCACTCGCTTGTATAATGAATTATAACATATGGGGGAAACAGAAAATCAACACTCATTACCTAGTCATAGAATATAAATTACCATAGACTTGGTAAAGGATCAAACCTTCACCGCTAGGTGCAAGCGTTATTCATTACTATCTAAGAGGTCTTTTAAAGGGTTGTGGGGTGTAGGTGTAAGATAACATATAAGAGAAACGGAAACGGATGGGATACATTTGGGTGGCTTTGGGTGAATTTGGAGTGGAAGGGCTAGCTAATTATTTATGCGAATACACGCTGGTTTGGTTGCTAAGCCAAAACTCGGACAAAGATATACAAACTCTACACAACTCTACATCAATCTTTTTTTTTGAATAACATAATACATCACATGGGGTTTATAATACGTACCCCTACACTTGAGCTTTTACTTGCTTGAAATTAACAATCTAACTAATGACCCGTATTGAGGTAGATCAAAATAACATGGAGACCATTTGACAAACATATGGGGGTATTGACTTAACTTTTCTTCCCTATTCTTCCACAAAATAAATACTACCATGAATCCCAATTGTCCCAAAACTGTATTTACAAGGATAAAGACTTAGCAACCATGTACTCAAATAATTAACTTGGGTTATCACAATAATGTACTAAAAATGAGTACATATAAGGTAGGCTAAGGCTTTTTGGGTGTAACGATTGGTTTAAGGGTGAAAATGCTCTTCATTAATAATCCGGATTAACCAAAAAATTACAAGAACCGTGAAAAAGGATAGGCTCGAAGGGTTGTAATAGGGGTATCCTACACTAAAAATGAGTACATGGCAAGGGTGTGGGATAGTTATATGATCGAGGTGACCATCATAACAATTACAGATTTAAAACAAGGGTTAATCCTAATGCCTCTTATCAAGAAAATCCTAATACTTACTATGCGGTCTCGGAATGCATCACAAAAACAAGTTCTAGAATTTAATATACTACCGGTACACTCTCATAATCCTAAAGTAACCGATACCAATGTTCTAGAAAAGGCGACAAAACCACGCATACACATCCGTAACGACGGAATAGACACACATGATTGCTCACCCCTTAAGTCGAACAAGCTAAAGGTATAATATCTAAGGGCGAACCTCACATTGTGGGGGTGGAATTTTGAGGGTTTTGTGCTAGTCATATAAATTCCTATCCATGAGGCGCTATTAATACTCGGTTTTTGTCGATATGTGTCGTAAAAAAATTTAAATTTAGGTAAAAATCACCTTCTTATGTTATGTTTCAATATATTACCCATCATTTTAAGGACAAAGCAAATGACAAATGAAAGAATAGTTTCTAAGGCTTATTTCCCCCTACACTTATTTTGAACATTGTCTCTAATGTTCTCTTGAAGTACCCGTAAAAACAGATAAAGGGAAAAGAAAAAGGGAAAAGAAACTAGTACTCTCCTGGTTTGCTCAATAATGGAGAAGAAACATGCGATAACTGGTTAAATCGTCATCCAATAAATGGAGCTTCCTAAGAACTTCCAAGCTTCTTCTCATTAAATATAACCTGTAATCAAAGACAAAGACAACTATACCAAGCATAAAATATGTGTTTTACCAAATATACAATGTAAATTTAGGGTTCAACTCGATAAAATAGTAAAGATAGGATGAGAGAATTGTTAGATTCGTTGTTTTATGCAGGTTTATAAAAGAATTTTACATATTTTAAATGTTGTACAAGTTTTATTTCAAAAATAATTAAAATTTTTAAGTTTTCTGGACCTGGGCGTTTGACGCCGTCGGGTTTGGTGTGACCCTGTCACAGGTGTCATGGTGACGGCGTCGCATGTTAATCGTGACGCCGTCTCCACGTTCTGTGAAAACGAAAATTTTATTTTTGAAAAATTTCCTGCACTTGATTCCATAAGTTAATTCCTGTACAAATAGCTGCATAAAACTTAAGATTTCATAATTCAATCATATGACGTGAATTAATCTAAACGATTTACTAAACATGCTTGAACTTGGCTCAAAAGCCAGATAAATTCCCATACACTTATTGTTGCAAAATACCTTTGATTGAAATTAAGACGAAGTTAAAGACAAACAAAGCATGATTACAAGATAGTTCAAACATAATTAAACAAACTATAAAGAATTAAAACATACGAGACACTCCTAATATGCGGGAAAGGTAAATTGGGTTGCCTCCTAAGAAGCGCTTTTCTTTATTAATGAGTCTTGTATCTAGACTCGAAGTCATACGTTCTTACGCGACTTCTCCTTCGTCTTCCACTCCAGTTAGGTATTCGGGTCCCAGCTCTAGGCATTCTTTGTAAAATCCTAGTATCTTGCTCATTACATACTCTACCCCTCTTCTCTTGTCTTCTTCGTTCCTAAGATAGACTGATTTTGTGTACTCTTTCTCAAGGTTTGACAATGAGTTGTATTGTTCTATCTTATAGGGCATCTTATAGGCAACTTAGTCGTTTCTGTTGACGAACCTAACTACACCTTCTTGTTGGTCATGAGTCATGTTGGATATTTCAATAAAAGGCTTCCCTAGTACTACTTACATTAGCCTAGGGTCTATGATCGAGCTAATATCCTCAATAATCATAAAGTCTACGATATAGGCGAAGTTTCCTACGAAGATGTGCATTCCTTTAATCCATCCCGTGAAATTACTAACTCCTCCATTTGCATCTTCCCTAGGGTTGAGTTTTCTCCTCATGATCCAATTATACATCATTCGGGTCATAATATTAAGTGTTGAGAATTTTGAGTTACTACTGCCAGTACTACTTTACTACTGCTGATTCAAGATTGATACTGCTGTTGAAGTTTAAAGAAAATAGTCTAAGTTATTAGTACTGCTAGTTGTAATAGTTAGTGCTGCCAGTACAAATGTTAGTACTGCCAGTATAGTTAGCACTGTTAGTTAATAGTTAGTGCTGTTAGTATTATATAGTTAGTACTGCTAAAGTGATATGCATGAGATATATTAGGAATAGATATGCATTATCATTTTACACATTTTGTAAGCCCATTAGGGTTTCCTTAGTGTATAAAAGGAACCCTACGACATAGTTAGAGATATATCAATCTTCACAGAAAACACATATCTTATACTCCCTCCGTCCCAAAATTATTGTCCCCTGACAAAAAATACACAGTTTAAGAAAAGTGCATTTATTATTGCTTTCTCTTTCTTACTTTTTGACAGAATGACAATTGTACCCTTAGTTAATTAATTAAAGTTTTCTTTAAAGTTTGTAATATTAATTTCAAACAAGGGTAATATAGTAAACTTGATCAAACTTCCCTATCTATTTTTAGTAGTGGACAATTAAATTGGGACATCCCAAAAAGGAAACGTGGACAATAAAAATGGGACGGAGGGAGTAGTTAGTTATTCTATAACCTTGGCAGAATATTTGCAATTAATATATTTAAGTTTAGTATTCATTGTTCTTCTTAGTATTGCAAGTTAGATTCCGCATAACTTGTAGTATTCACAATCATAGTTTCTCTTATAGTTAGTTTGGATTTATCCAGGTTAACTAAGCTTTAACAAGCTAAGAAGATCTGTTTATTTGGGACTTCACAAGTGGTATTAAAGCTTGTGAAGAAACTATGAATAAGAAGAACTTTATCAGATCTAGATCTCTTCTTATAATACACAATGTCTGGTGAAAAACCTGTAACACAAATAGCACCAGTAGTACCTCCTCAAATGGTGTCTACTGCAAAACTTCCTATCCTCAAGAAGGGTAAATATACCCTTTGGAGCATGAGGATGGAGCAGTATCTCACTAACACGAATTATAGTTTGTGGCAAGTGATCTTGAATGGTGATGGTCCTAAACATGTAACAACTGATGAAAATGGTGTTGAAACTAAAGTACATCCAAAGACTGCTCAAGCACTACTAGCAAGACAAAGAGAAAGAAAAAGCTAAAAGCATTATGCTTTTGGCTATTCCCGATGAGTATCAGCTAAGGTTCCATGCAATAAAGGATGCAAAGACTCTGTGGGCTGCTATCAAGAGTAGGTTTGGTAGTAATGTTGAATCTAAGAAGATGCAAAAGAATGTCTTGAAGCAATAATTTGAAAACTTTTCTGTATCTGACACAGAAGGCCTAGATAAAGCATATGATAGGTTTCAAAAACTTATCAGCCTACTAGAAGTTCATGGTGCAGCTGTTTCTAA
Source organism: Tanacetum coccineum (assembly GCA_026074375.1). Classification (NCBI taxonomy): domain Eukaryota; kingdom Viridiplantae; phylum Streptophyta; class Magnoliopsida; order Asterales; family Asteraceae; genus Tanacetum; species Tanacetum coccineum. The sequence goes on from BQNB010000121.1 coordinate 195,696, forward strand.
TGAAGATGCAAATTAGAAATTTTTAAGAGCTCTACCTTCATCATGGAACAATGTAGCCTTGATTATGAGGAACAAAGATGGTATATATGATTTGTATATTGATGATTTATACAATAACCTAAAAGTGTTTGAAGCTGATATCAAAGGTTCCTTTGGATCATCTTCAAACTCTCAAAATATGGCCTTTCTCTCTGCAGAAGACACTAACAGCAGTAATGAAGTTAATACTGCTAATGGTGTTTCTACTGCATCAGGCCATAATTCTCAGGGACAAGCCTCTTCATCATCATATACTGATGATCTAATGTTCTCATTCTTTGCTAATCAGTCAAATAGTCCACAACTGGATGATGAAGACCTAGAGCAGATTGATCATGATGATTTGGAAGAAATGGACCTTAAATGGCAGGTGGCCATGCTTTCTATGAGGGTTAAGCGATTTTATAAGAAGACTGGAAGAAAGTTAATCTTCAATGGCAAAGAACCTGTAGGTTTTGATAAAACTAAGGTTGAATGCTTTAACTGTCATAGAAGGGGCCATTTTGCAAGGGAATGTAGAGCACCAAGAAATCAAGGAAACAGGAATGGAGATGCAGGGTATAAGACTGAATGGAGATACAGGTTTTAAATGAGCATGGGGGGGGGAAAACACCAGAAAGGACTGACCAGTAGAGACCTCTGATGCAAAGGTTGTTCCAGGACAATGCTTTGTATGTACAAGATGGACTGGAATTGACTGAGTTATAATAGGCTCAAGATGAACCAACTGATTTTTGCTCTCATGGCCTACACTGCAAAACTCCTCAGGGGGGGGTTAACCAGACACAAAGTAAAAAATCTTGGTCCTAAAAATAGTGTAAAAACAAATGGACAGAACTTCAAAAATAGTTTGATGAACAGAGACAAACTCTTAGTAAGGCTAATGCAATAAATTGTGAAGTCTTATGCAGTTAGTCCTAAATTTTAATAGAGCTCAGTTATTGGTCATCAGAAAAAGAAGTATGTCTATGAAGAAAATATTGTAGTCTTAAAATTTGAAGTAAAAGACAAATAGTAATTCTAACACTAGACTTAAAAATCATTTAGAGAAATCTTAAGAGAAAAGAGTGAGTTAAAAGCCTAAACAAGAACAGTTTTGAAAAACATCTTCAAAAAACTTAAATAAACTAATTAATAGTCAATTAAGTTCTAAAGATAAAACTGGTCTAGGATATGGAGATCAATTGAATGAAAATGATTCAAGTGGTAGTGAATTGTTTAATAGTGTATTTGATAGTCGTTCAAGTGATGGAGATGACAATCAAACAAATAATAGGTTCAAAAAGGATAATGGATATCATGTTGTTCCTCCTCCTTTAAACTGGTAACTACATGCTCTACTATCTGACCTATCATTATAGGATTGGATGAATCCTGTTTTATAGGCTACAACAAATAATACTAATGCTAGTGTTCTCCATTGAAAGCAAGTACCTCTCAAACTAGCAATACTAGTGTAGAAATGCCTAGAGTTGAATCTGTTAGGCCTAGTGGAGTTATCATTGAAGATTGGGTTAGTGATGATGAGGACATTTTTTAATCTAATGATTTGCAAGCAACAGACAAACCTAGTCTTAAAAGGATTGAGTTTACTAATGCTAGGAATGAATCTGTTAAACCTAAACAAGCTGAAAAACCTAGGATAATCACTCAAAATCCTAAAGTAGATAGAAGAGATTGGAATGGGAAAATGACTCAAAAACAGGGGTTAGGATTTGGGTTTACAAAGAAAGCTTGTTTTGTTTGTGGTAGTTACAGCTATCTAATAAAAGACTGTGATTTTCATGAAAAGAGAATGGCTAAAAAGTCTGTTTTGAAAAATATAGGAAAGAATACTGGTCAAAGGGAAATTAGACGAGTTTGGAACAGTGCTTAGAGAATAAATCATCAAAATAAATTTGTTCCATCTACAATCTTAACAAGGTTTGGAAGAGTACCAGTTAGTGCTGCCAAGCAAAGCTATCTAAGAGCAACAACATCAAATAGTACATTCAGACCAGTTAATACTGCTACCCATACCAATAGAGTGAATGCTTCAAAATTAAGAACAAATGCTTTTCATAAGTGTCATTCACCTATTAGAAGGCCTTTTTATAAATCAACAGCACCAAATACCAGGATTTCAAATGAAAAAGTTAATACTATCAGAGTAAATGGTGTTAATACTGCTGGGCAAACAACAGTTAGTGCTGTTAAGGGAACTTGGGTCACTGCTGTTATGGCCTCAGTAGGTTGTGTTTGGAGACCTAAAATGACTGATTTAAACAATGTCTCCAAAGACAACAGTGGATCATGGGTCTCAAAAAGACTAAATTATATAGATCCACAAGGCAGACTCAAGTCAGTAGTGGCTTGGGTCCCCAAGAGAAACTGACTCTCTTACTTTTGTGCAGGGAAATCCACAACAAGCTTTGAAGAACAAAGGAATATTTGACAGTGGATGTTCCAAGCATATGACAGGGAACAAAGACATCCTTACTGACTATCAAGAACTTGATGGAGGTTTTTTTGCCTTTGGTGGAAGTGCTAGAGGTGGTAAGATAACAGGAAAAGGAAAGATAAGAACAGATAAGTTAGACTTTGAAGATGTGTTTTTTGTAGAAGAACTAAAGTTTAATCTTTTCTCTGTCTCACAAATGTGTGACAAGAAAAACAGTGTTCTTTTCATTGAAACTGAATGTCTTGTTTTGTCTCCTGATTTTAAGCTACTTGATGAAAGCCAAGTATAGTGGACTTCCTCTCTACATGTTCAATCAATTATGCTCTCACTATAAGTCCCACTATCTATGCTTCTTACATTAAACAGTTTTAGAATACTGCTACTTCTAAAACAGTCAATTCAGTGAAGCAAATACATGCTATTGTTGATGTCAAGGCTGTGGGTATATCATAATCATCAGTGAGAAGTGATCTTCTCTTTAATGATGAGGATGGTATTGCCTGCCTAACAAATGATGAAATTTTTGAAAACCTTGCATTGATGGGATATGAACAGCTTTCTACAAAACTTACTTTTCAAAAAGGTTCATTCTCACCTCAATGGAAGTTTCTGATACATACCATCCTTCATTGTGTAAGTTTAAAATCAACTGCTTGGAATGAGTTTTCAACTAATTTGGCTTCAGCAGTTATATGTCTAGCAAAGGGTCAAAAGTTTAATTTTTCTAAATTAATTTTTGATGGTATGTTGAGGAACTTGGTTCCAAAGAGATTTTTAATGTATCCAAGGTTTTTACAACTCTTTTTGAATAACAAGCTTAAAGATTTACCAGAACCTTTTAATGATACTTATGAGATACCCAAACATAGTAAAAAGGTTTCTCAAATATGGTAAGGCAAAGTACCAAATTTTCAGGAAAAGTTACTCCACTTTTTGACTCCATGTTGGTGCAAAACCAAGCACCTAAGAGTAAAGGTTCAGCAACACCCCCTGAACCCCAACCCACACCCTCTACTTCACAACCAAATGTTTCTGAACCTCTAATAGAACCACTCCAAACTGAAACACCTCCACCAGTTTTTCATGAACCTCAAACTGAAGCTCACATTAAACAAATACTCCCATCTCCAACTACATATCAAAGAATTATAAAGACTCAAAAATGTTGGAGAACCGACAAGGATACTAAGTTACCTCAAACTAGTATACCTCAAGACCTTAGAGTAGATGAGGTTGTCCATAAGGAGGGGGGTGATAGTGTGGAAAGGGCTATCACTACTGCTGCTAGCTTGGATGCAATACAAGACAGTGATAACATAATTAGGACCCAGACCACGGCAATGCCTAATGTTGACATTCCTCAGGGAATGGATACAGGTAGCAGTCCCAGGCGCCACGACACCATGAGGGGTGCTCCTGCTCAGACTAGGTCTAAGAGAGTGCTTGAAAAACCCAATGAACCACCTCTCTCAGAAGGTCACACATCTGAAGTGGGGAGGACAGTATGGAATATCATTTTGAATTGACGGATAATGTACCACCTACACCCCATGATTCACCTCTCTCAGGAGATAACACACCTGGAAGTGATGAGGGTAGAATGGAACTAATTGAGGAATCGATGGAAACCTGTACCTCATTGACAAAAAGGGTTCTTGCCTTAGAGGAAGTAAATACTGCTCAAGACAGGGTGATTAACAGATTGAAATTGAGGGTCAAGATGCTAGAAAAGAAGAGAAAGGCAAGAACTTCACAACCAATGAAGAGGAGATTGTTTAAAGGCAGAGTTGAGACTTCTACTGACATAAGTTTGGGTGAGGATGCATCCAAACAGGGGAGGAGAAATGACAAGACAAAGCCAATGTTTACAGATATTGATTTTGATATGCTTGATGCTAAACAAATAACTACTACTGGACCTTCACATGTTAGTACTGCTGATCAAGTTAGTACTACTAGGCCAGAAGTTAGTGCTGTTACTCCATCTACTCCTCCTACAACAACAACAATCTTTGATGATGAGGATGTTACTATGGCTATGGCTCAAACTTTGATCAAGATGAAGGAAGTTGAAGCTAAGGAGAAAGGGGTTGAGTTTAGAAGTGTGGAAGAAGCTTCTAGACCTGTCAGATCAATAACTACACTTTAACCTCTTCCAAAGATTGATCCAAAAGACAAAGGTAAGAGTGTATTGGTTGAAGAAGAGCCAAAGAAAGTAAAAAGAAGAGATCAAGGGTTAGCTCAAATTGAAAGTGATGCAGAGTTAGCTCAAAGATTGCATGAGGAAGAGTTAGCAAAGTTGGACAAAGCTCAAAAAGAAAGACAAAGACAAGAAGACGCTACTAATGCTGCTTTGACTGAAGAGTTTGATGAAATTCAAGCCAAAATTAATGCTGATGCTTTGTTTGCTGCAAAGCTCCCACAGGAAGAGAGAGAGAGAGAGAGAGCAGTTTACCATTGAAGAAAGAGCATAATTTTTGGTAGAGACAATAGCAGCATAAAGGAAGTTTAGAGCTTCTCAAAGGGCTGCAGAGATCAAAAGTAAACCACCTACTAAAACACAGTTGAGGAATCTTATGATGACTTATCTAAAGAACACAGGTGGTTACAAACACAGTCAACTGAAAGGAAAGACTTATGAAGAAATCCATGGGTTGTATGAAAGACAGTAAAAGAGGAGTCAAGATTTTATACCAATGGATTCAAAGAAAGAAGCTCAGAAGTTAGGTAAAAGATTGAAAAGAGTTGCAGGATCATATACAACACAGAAGTCACCCAAAAAACCAAAAGTGATGAAATTTGCAAAAGATGTTACAGAAGAAGAAGCAACAGAATATGAGAAGGAGAAGGAAGAACTTAGGTTAAGCTTAAAGATAATTTCTGGTGATGACAGTGAAGTGAACTATGAACCACTATCCAGAAGATTTCCTATTGTGAATTGGGAATATAAGTTACTAGGAAATGTGGATGCAAAAGACATGTATGTTTACAAATTAACCAAAGCTGATGGAAGTTCAAGCTATCATGAAGACATGCAAGCCTTTTTAAGAAGACTTGACAGGCAAGACTTGAATGATCTATACATGTTAGTTCAGGAAAGGTTTCAAGATCATCCTCTTGAAGGACATGATTTGTTGCTTTGGGGAGATCTAAGGATGTTATTTGACCCAGATGAAAAAGATGAACTATGGATGAATCAACTGGATTGGAAATTGTTAAAATGGAAATTGCATGAAAATTGTGGAGTTCACACTCTGTTTATGGATGGTACACCTATGGAGATTAATATTCTAGTAGATAAAAAGTACCAACTGATCAAGGAATTATTGGAGAAGGTGCTGAACTTGCAGTTAGAAGCTGAAGAAGAAAGTACTATGGCATTTGAGCTTATCAAGTTCATCAAATCAATGCTTGAAGAGTAGTAAAATATTTGGATACATCCTCCTAATGACCAAGATGCTTAAAATGAAGAAACTTGATGATTGAGAAGTAAATATCAAGTTTAGGGGAGGATTGTTGGGAATTTTGAGTTACTACTGCCAGTACTACTTTACTACTGCTGGTTCAAGATTGATACTTGATACGCTCTGAATACACTATACGTAAATATATATAGGTATATAAGGATTATATCAAATAATAGTATAATAAGTATTTTCCGTCGGGTTTTAGAAACGAGCTTTTAACGAAAGTAGTCTCAAAAACCTCCCGGGTCGTTTTCCCTCGACGAAGTGTGAATTGAAAATTGGTAACGTCCGTGATCGCGCGTTTTGAATGGATTCAAAGATTTTGATTTGGGTTTTCTAAATACTACTAAAAATAATTGACAAGTAGATAAATGCATGAAAACAAATAAACAAGAAATGACAATTAAATACGTAAGCATAAAACGTAAACGGGAATTAAAAACGCGATATTTAAAACCTAATTTATTTAAATTTAAACTTAAAATGATTTTCTAAACTATTTCTAATCCTATTTGACTATTTAAAAATAAATGCTAAAGAAATCTTAAAACGAGAATACTTAAAGTTGAAAAATGAAGAAAACAAGAATGGGAACGAAATCCCGTTCTTTAAAAAGTGAAATTTCAAAATATTAACCTTACGAAAGCAAATCTATTTTTCCTAGGTCCTAAATGATGAAAGAAAATTTTCCAAATTTTTTTTTTATTTTATTTTACTTTTATTTTATTTAATATGATTTAAAAACAATTTTAATGAAAATTAATTATTAAAAATAGTAAACAAATTATAAAAATTATGAAAAAATACAAAAAAGTAGCTCAAACTATGGAGAATACATGAAAAATAAGAAACTGGAAAGGCCTGAACAAATAAGCAGTAAATTAAGCAAATAAGCTTATAAGCTAAAACTAGCTAAAAGACTATATAATTAAAGTTTTACAAAGAATAATCGAAAAAGTCCCCAGGGCAGATGGTTGAGTGTGTTGTGTGTGGTGTTATAAAAGGTTGAGGAGGATAGAGGTCCAAGATTCGAGCCTTGCTCACCCTGGATTTCTCCTCTTCACTTTTTTTTTATTTTTGCAAAAACCTAAAAAGCAAAGTTGTAGAAAAGTTGAAAACTATCAATTTTAATAAAAGCAACTATTTTTGAAACTCTTTAAATAATCTAGAAATCAGCTGAAAAGCTAACAGATAATATAAAACTTCTTTTTGATCTTTTATGAAAACTTAAGCAACTAAAAGGCTAAAATAAGCTATGTATAACACCTCGTGTTTTAGGTCATTGTACGACATTATGTAATCCACTATTTATTTTTAGGGTTTTACGTGTTTGCTTTAAATCGTAACCGTTAAGTGAAATCGCGTAAACTAAAAATGATCATTCAATGTAAACGGGCATTAAACGATTAAATGTTTACATCAAGAAAGTGTTATATGATTATTTAGAGGATAATTATTAACATTGCATATTTTATTTTTATTGGTTACGTTAAGTGGTTACGTTTTACGATAAAGTACGTTTAGGCCTTCCCGGAAACACGTTAACTTATCTACGCTTCATCAAATACCCAAAATTTGTACCCAATACTTAAAGTTTATTAAAAACTTCAAGTATTTATCACTTTATACATATTCCTCATGAAAGAATTCAAATCAAACTCTACCATGTGCAAGTTATACATTTTATTAAATCTATACTACATTATACTTCAAATAATACATTTATACACTAAGTAAAAGATCAAAAGATATTTCTAAACCCTCCCCTAGCATATGAACGTGTACATATGACTAGGAAGCCAAGATAAGACCAATAAACCTTCACAAATATCTTCATACATGCATCTTGCATCAACTTGAACTCATGACTAGCCAAAACCTATCCAAGATAAGCTCCAACCTTCTTCCTATCCTTGCCACCTTGAATGCTTCAACTTGACACCTAAAAATATCTCAAACACCTCCTAGTAGTATAAATAGGCAAGCCATTGTGTTCATAAACTCATTTACTTCATTCCTTAACAAAGAAATAACAAAAACTCTCCCATTTCCCTCTCTAATAGCCCACGGCTCAAAACACCAACGAAACCAAATCCATAGTTTGATTTTCTATCATTATACAAGCATACACACATCATATTTAAGGTATTCTAAGAAGGATTCAAGACTTGGTTAAGCATTTACAAGCAAGGAAGCAAGAAAAGGAAATTTGGGTTTTATAAAAAGAATTAGGGTTTCATCTTATATTTACTAGCTAAGGTTTTAAATCACAAGGGTGTGATTGTTATTCTTGCCTCTACTCATCTATACAAGATTATTTAAAAGCTTAATCATTTCATAACTAAGATTTTATGTGTTCATATGCTCTATTTAGCTAAATCACCATTTAGGATGCTTTTGAATATGTGAAAGGGGTTTTTACTTATGATCAATGTTTTGTGAACTTATTTACATGTTATATGGATGCTATTATGATGTTAAAATGGAATTATAACTCTTGTACACACTTGGTTAAGTATAAAAATGAATATGTACAAATTAGGGTTTTTTTTTATAAAGATGTGATTAAAAGTGAGGTTAGAGGTCTTGTTGTCTTGAACCATGGATAAAATATGAACTAATAGACTTATTATATGTAAGACATAAGATAATAAGTATTGTAATGGACTTGTAACAAAGTGGTTAAGCTAAAAAGTTGTAAAAACAAGTTTTAAACACATTATTGCAAAATATTCAAAAGGGTCTGTTTGAAGTCCGAATTTAACACATATGTTTTATGATTTTATAAGATACTACATGTCACAAGGATCGTGGGCATGTAAAGAACTTGAAAAACCGATTTATAACGAAGAAGATACGCTAGTTACGAGTTTACGACGACAAATACGTTTATAAAACTATTTTTATAAAGATTACTATTCATGACAGAAACTTATACTTTTAAAACATCAATAAAATGATAAAGCTTTTAATTTCGAGATCGTGCTCGCAAAAATCACTAAAAACGGAACTATAACGAATGAGATACGACTAAAACGGGTTTTACGTTAATTAAAAGTATAAAAACAATTTTATAGCTGTTATGAACAGTAAAAACACTATTCATCACAGAATCTCAAAAACCTAAAAATGTGATTTTATGATCACTCGTCTTAATACGAAAGCGTGGGCGTAAGAAACGCGAGAAACGGACTTAAAACGACAAAGTTATGTCATTTTTGCTAAAGGCGTAATTATAAATGTTTTTACTTTATAAATACGATTTCACTTAAACGATTAGATGGTGATATAGCTATATAGAAATATATATGTTATTAGTTATCAAAGTGCTATATTACTAGGGAATTTCATAATGAGGCTTCTTCGGATGGCGTATTGACGAGTTGTTGGATTTACGATTTAAAGTGTCCTAACTCCTCGTACGTCATGTCATGACCTCTTAATTATGATAGCCCGAACGATAGTACGATGATAACTATATAGGATTATATATGGTAGTTGTTAGACAACGTACTTGAATACTGATTCGACCTATATTAACTAGGTTGCATTCGGGCGTTAGCGTGACGCGTTTTTAGTTGCATTCGGGCATTTGGTGACGCGTTTTCATTTAGGATATTTTATTTTTCAATTTTACTCATCAAGGTGAGTCTTACGCCCCCTATGTTTTAAATTATTGATTTACAAGTTTTTGGGGTGAGAAACATATGCATGTTTTACAAATTGGACGCAAGTGTACATTTTATCATGATTACGTTTTGCCTAAGTAGCGATAACCCACTATGCCCATGAATCATGAACTGTCAATTACTGGAATGTGAGCGCGAATGATTATAGATAGATCTATTTGGGATTGACCTCCCCGTTCGGGTGACTAGCTATCACTGGAAACAAACGTATATCATGTCGGATTTGGATGTTATGGGTTGAACATCGTCACGGGCAATGTAGGAAATATTTATATATTGTATTCATTTATGTCGAGCTTCGGTGTCATGAGCTTAGGAAAACGTAATTACATTTTGTGATATATGCATCTGTTGCATTATCACGGGAAAAGTCTTGCGGTGCTGCTTATACCTTTACATAAACCTATGAAATTCACCAACTTTATGTTGACGTTTTAAATGTAATGTTTTTCAGGAGATCATTAGGGCACGGGGTGCAAAAAGGATACATTGGTGGTTATGTTTTGGATGTCATGCATTAAAGATTTAGTCGCATTACATTTTGTATATCTGTTATGGGCTGGAAATCTTTGTAATAATAACAAGTAAACAAGTGAAGCTTCGAGCATTTGTAAACATTTTGTTAAATCCAATGTATCAGTTTTAAAACGACTTTTAATTGCCGTTTAATATATATCTTGTGCTAGTGATCTGAGAAGTAACACGCCCCGGACCCTTATTCCGCTGCGACCCAATTTGGGGGTGTTACAATTAAATATCTAAATTGCTAGAAAAAGATAAATGCCTTTATAGTAGACATGTATTTAATATCTAAGCAATTAACCATTGAGCATCAAGATCACGAAGACATATAATTACATTACACGTGAACAAGTAATCATCTTGAAATATTAAAGCACATATGTGAGGTGTTGTGTCTATATTTACTAAGGAAAAGCCTAATTTCTACGTGCTTAGTGTGTACTCCTAATGATATACAAAGTCTATCAATGTAGACTATCATTAGGCATATTTAAGAAGAGCCAATTAATCAAATTAGAGAATGAATATGAGACTATCACTAGTGGTGCTCAATTCAGGCTAAACACGACCATTTTTACGGGTTATACACCGAACCCAACTTCACTCTTGGAAGCAATTCAACCGTTAGGTCAAATTGAGTTTCTAGTGCAATAGATTCTCCAGTAGTCATTCTCAAGTTAGACAAAATAGAATTCTTATATTTGCCTAATGAAGTGTAGAAAAGATAAAAAAATTATTATCTTTTCATAGAGGGCTTAACATGACTCAGCTAACATACTTTAATTCCGGTTCGTATAATCCTAATCAAGATGTGTGGAATTCTAAGATGAGCATAAGCAAGATGTTTTAATCTTTTGTTTAAGATCTATAGGTTGTTTGGTTTTGATTACATGTTGCTTGATTTAATGGATGTCTTATATTTTTCAAATTAAATGTAGTGTATTTTCTTGTAACACAACCATTTATGCTACGAATAAGATAAGATGCATAGGATATATATTATCATTTATCAATCGTTTAATACGATAAGTCAATATAATCTTTAAACATAATGTTTCCCAAATATCATGTTATCCTAGATGAATAAACAAGAATATTATTTTTATTCTAGATTTTAGTTAAAAGTGAATTTTAGCTATGAGTTGTGAATTTATGTTGTATGAGCAAAGTTTACATATATTGTTAGTTTGCTCGTGTTTGGTTTTTCGAAAATGACACATTTACAAGTTGCTTGAATATTTCAGACGAAACATTCAAATCATCAATCCTACTTCATTGTGTATTTTATGCATGTATTAAACATATTAGTATAATATTTGGAACACAGTCATTGGACAAGTAGACTCAATATGGCACTATCAACACAAGTGTGAGTTATAATCCGATGCATATTCTTTTCATCTAGAAAATGATGTAATTATTTTCATATCAATCAAGTGTGATTGAGTTATGTAGATCCAAGATGATATCTTTTGTTATGTTTTGATATAATCTTGAAACTAAACAAATAAGAATCCGATTTCATGTCCATAAATGAAAACTTGTCAATTAGATTCAATAAAGATATCAATCATAATTTGAATAATGAATTGATATATTCTCGAAATCTTTCTTGACCCTCACGAACACTCATTTAAAAGAAAATAAATAAATATTTAAATAGTTTGTTTCATTAATCCCAAGATTAGTTGTAAGGTGATGTTGATGAATAATGATAAGTTAATTTCTTATTTCAAGATTGTCGTAAATTTTACTTGTGCGAAAAACTATTTGTTGTTATGTATAATATACATAGTTTTTGACATTTTATGAGTATATAAATGAGTTTTCTAACCATTTTTATACAACACACATCTTTTGTAAAATACTATATGTTTAAAAAAAATATAATTATGTGTGTATGTTAGAACCATGCAAGCACAAGCATTTTCTTTTTCTTAGTTACTAATGTATTAATACAATCTTTTCTTTTGTTTAACCAACCCAAGGTCAAACAAAGCAAGTTGTTGAAAATATTTAAACGTGTTGTTGAAAATAGATTAAATCATTAGAAATATTTAGGTGACTAGTTTTAACACATTTAATAATATACTTGACAAGTTATTAAACTCTTATTCCTAAGTATATTCCCATACTCGAAAAGATTTACAAGGTGTTTATGTAACATTTGTAAATTAAATGATCTATGCCTATATGTAATGCAAGAACAATTTCGCAATCTTAATGCAAGAAATCTAGCATAAGTTCTAGTTATGCATAATCTGAAAAACTAGCTACAAACAAATAGTGTACATGGCACATGTGCTTAGACATTCAATTAGCTTAATTACAAATAGCAACGATTATTTAATAATTTCTACTAACAAACTTAAGACATAAAGAAATGCACATAATCATATAGCATAACACATAAAATGCTTGTCGTCGTTTTGTGTATTAGATACAACAATGTATACATAGATCGGTTTTATTAGAAAACAAATTAGTTTCCTCCCCATTTCAAAAACTAACCAATTTTAATATTTTTGAAAAGTTAATTACATCATTTTTCAAAGGTATACCAAGTAGAAATGCCCGACTCGAAGGAAAAGGAAAAAATACAAGATTTACGTCAAAACGACACACAAATTTTTGACCACTATGTAATATTTTGCATTTTTGATTTACTTAAGTTTGGAATAAATACTTGGAAGTATTTTTAAACAAACGTAGCCTCAATTATCTTTAAAATGACGGGTGTCACGACTTCTACGGACTTACGGTTAATTTTATATGAATTTTCAAAGTTTTCAAAAAATTGCCGAATCAGACAGGTGGTCCCCTTAAATATAAGGGGGGCGGCCAGGAATTAAGAGGGCCAGCCATACACTTTAAGGGGGACGGCCATCTAACACTCAGATTTGTCATTTTTTGTACAAAATTGTTTACTGACTTTGCAAAAAGGTGTACAACTTTTTGAACTTGATACAGAACATATAACACTTGCTTTAAGCATCAGTTTTTACCTCAAGCTAGTATAATTAGTGTATTTAACAAAACTAATACAAGTTAAGCAACAAAACACTTTTTATATTTAATCCCCCTTCATGGGTAATTTGATACATGGATCGTACTCAATTTTTAAAACTATTTGTTTTGAAAATTAGAGCGACCTGGCTCTCATACCAATTATGGAAATCGTAGAATACCAATTGTGGAAATCGTAGAGGGGGGTGAATACGTTTCCATTTAAAAACTTAAAATATTTCGTATCAAATTATCCATCAAGTTAGATGCAATATGATAAGTGTGAATAATGCATCTATATCCACTATAACATGTCATAACAATATAAGCACAATCAACACACATATAGATCTAATGCAAATATAAATGTGAGGCGATAAGGTAAATAAAGATGTAAAGCGAAAAGTAAAAGAAAGTGCAAACCGAACGCGATGATTTATAGTGGTTTGATCACGAAGCTCCTCTTTGCCCTACTCTACTCCCTAAGTACCCAACTCGAGAGTTACTTCACTAGTCAACAAGCTCCCTTTAGGCTGAGAAAACCGAACACAACTAAGCTTACACCGATTTCCAACACTAAGCCAAATGTCAAGTTCTAATCCTAGCTAGAACCAATCTATCACAACTAACCACACTACTTCACAACAATTCACAACTTCTCTTCACCACACAACTTCACTTCACTTCACGACTTCACTTCACTTCACTACTTCTTCACTACGATTTACAACTTTACTTCACCTAGATACTACTACGATCACACCAATCTAACACTACTTACTAAGATCACCCCGATCTAACTATACTTCCTATGATCACCACAATCTTACAACTATACACACCATGATCTAACTATTACACAAGTTTGGAATACATGGACTCGATCTATACATTATGAATGTAAGACATGTCACGAATGCACTAACTACATAACTTCGTATCTTGATGAAAATAAGAGTTCTTCTCTTTCGCTTGGAGGAATAAGCTTGAATCACTTGGAAACAAATGCTTATGATTACATGACCAAAGGTTTTTAGAATATGTGTGAGATGTATAAACTGATTTGGGACAGAAAGAAAAGGTGCAAAAGGTTGGAAAATCAATGGGGAATAGTCCATTATTTATAGGCAAACTGAGTTGCTTTTTTGTCTGGGCGGTCCCCTTAATTAGGGTGTCGGTCCCCTTAATAATTAAGGGGACCGCCCTTATAATTAAGGGGGTCGCCTAGGCCAGACGCTCCCTTTTTTGTCTTTTCTGGGAGAGGTGTAATCTGGAATATTTCTAACCGTTTTTAGGTAGAAAATTTAAATTCAAAATATTTATTTTGAATAAAACATTTTTTTAAATCTAAAAATGTTTTGTAAAATTTATAATATTGTTTGTGACATTTTTATAAAAAAATGTGAGGTTGAATAAAAATTCCTTTGATCATAAAATGCATAAAACATTTATTTATACCTTAAGTGATTTATGTCAGGTGCAAACTTTGTTAAAGCAGACTTGAGACGTCGAGAGATGTTGTCGTATGAATGCATTGATGATTTGTGATCACGAGTAACTTAAGCACTTTATGTTATGTGTTATAAGTTACATGTCGGTCATCACCAAAACATGAAGAGAATGTATAAATTAAATATCGTAATATTTCTACCAACATATTATTTTGGGAATGTATATTATACCGATCATAGACTTTGCGCGCACTCCAAGGGATACACCCCAATACGTCATATTGGCCTAGCCCAATACGGCGTATCCAGCCTTTTTCAGAGACTATAAATAGAAGACTCAAAAACGAGTTT